>JAFIRS010005574.1:0-53886 GCA_018342105.1 Gonioctena quinquepunctata
AACATTTTGGTGATCCCTTGTATGACGAAGATCCCATTGGTGGTCACTCAATAGAGCTGTTGAAGCTGATTTTGAATAAATATTTCAAAATTAGAATCCATCATGAGACATCTAGTAAATTAGATTCATCAAGAGTACGAGTCAGGAGCATTTTAACAAAAACAGTTTTATTTCTTAATCAATAAAATATATGTGTTTTCCATTCCGAATCTTCCTGAGTTTCAAATGTATGTTGCCTTAGATTATCATAATTCAGTTCGCAATATTTTTATTCCTATTCTGAATTGGAAATATCAAATAATACAAGCCTACTTATGTAATACTTTGTTCCAGAGATATGAGCATGGCCCTAGTTTCATGATCACCCAGTATATTGTTGATATTTGGATGATCCATAAACAAGTGCAACTTTGGAGATCATTCCCTTTATCTTCCATTCGTATTGCTAATGTGAAATGAAATAACTAATAAAAAACCTTTTTAAAGACATGCTTTTATTTAAGCCGTGTACTAAAACGTATAAAATAATTTTAAGTCATTGCTGACAATGATTTAATTATTTTTTGTTGAATTATTTGGTTTCAAAAAGCTTGTCACGCGAATTGTAATCTTGGAGCCGCATTTTTGTTTTTTTCTCTAACAAAAAATCCATAATGCATTGCCACCGGAATTATATATAACAATTGAAACTAAATAAAATCTTGTAATAAAAAGTATAATCTTCAATATGACTATAGAATATGTATATGAATCTAAAAATATATTCAATAAAATACTAGAATCGAAAGTTGTTTTATTGTCCCTCTTATCTTTTTCAGTTCTGTTTCTTATATTAAAAGTGCAGTGTAAATTTTTCATTGCTTCAAATGTAGAAATAATAATTATTTTTCTCTTAGAATCGGCCTATTTAATGAAGACAAACACATATTTTATGAACACATCAGATCTGTATTTCACAAGTTTTGCCAAAGATTTCATAATCATATGAAACTCCACATATTTTTCTCTAAATCAATACCTATATTAATTAAATTGCGTGCGCCACTGTCGTTGGAGGGAAGGATACAGTCTATCGCAACCCGCACGCCTACAAACTGAGCGGCTTCAAAACAATCTATGTTGCTAGTATTGGATTGCTGAGTCCATTATATATTTATACGTCCATGGTAATAATACTTTAGGCTATTTCAGGAAGCTCATTTTCTTCTTCCGCAACCTCACGAAAAAGTGTGGGTAGTTGGAAATTTTAAATTCTCAATTCTCAAGAATTGATATACATCAAGTTATACTTCACTGTTTTCCATATCTTGGGTTTTCTTTTCCCTTTGATGACGTTTCGAGAATCACCTCTGTTTTCTTTCTCAAATCCTGGTTTTTGTAAAATAAGCCCAATTTTAGAGCTCTCTTGAAGTTTTCGAGTTATTTTGACAATTGTTATGATTTTTTCCTTGATACACCTTTTTCATTTGGCAATTGTTTCATATTCAAAATGATTATTTGTTTTTTACTCATAATCGTATGATTCCATTCTTTCTAAGGAATTCCTATCATTATTGTTGCTACTTTAAGATGAGAAGATCAACTAGTTTCTTCGATATGTCAAATCGACTTACAGTAGATAATATTGAGATCGATTAGTATCACGTTATTTTTCACCAACCGCATGATTTCGTTATTTTTTTATTGATAAGTGATAAAACGATGTTTGTAGGTATAGTCGCCTATGAAATGATGATTTTTCTCAAGATTGTTGCATTACTCTTTCTTAAACTTTGCCTTCCCTCCTGCCAAAACCTGTAAATGGTATTTATTGTTGCCAGTATTTTTATCGACTGAATAGCTACTTTTTTCCTTTGGTATTTAATTTTTTTCAATTCCTCCAAACAAAATGTTACTCCCAAGGAAATGAGAGTAGCATTTCATACCATAAACATGTCAATTTTAGTCACCGTGGAGATTTTTTTTTATTATGCACTGTTACAAACACGTTTCGGAAAGTCACGCAGTGCTGGTCAATATAAATCGCAAAAAAGAGCGTCATATGTTTGTCATCAAAAGTAAATGTTCGATATACATAAAACTTAGAAGAAAGTATGGCTCTGGAGTAGTGATATCTCTTTCTGTGATGATTTATCATTAACTATTCAATTTAATTTGCAGGAGTTGTTTTTGTACAAGCTTTTTTGTCATATCTGCATCATAATCCTTGTTTTATGAACTAAAAATCGTGAGTGTTTTTAAGGTTGCTAGGTCACAAAAACAAGTCCAACTTTCATATCAATCATATGAACTGTCAAATAAGCTTGTAAAAGACAGTTGTTATATCCATGTCAACAAGACGAGACATCAGATGTCCATTACATACCTGATTATAGATGAATTAAAATATAAGGAACATTATCCTGATCTGAAATTTTTCCGTTTAATAAATAAAATAATTAATACAAATTTTTTTAAAGACAAGCTTTTATTTAAGCCGTGTATTAAAACGTATAAAATGAGTTAATAATAATAATAATAATAATAATAATAATAAATATACTTTAATGTCAGTAAGAGTAAATCTTGTGGACAAAGCTTGAATATAGAAGTATTACTGATGATTACTAGATTTATAAAAAATATCTAAAAATAAGTGTTGTCAGTATTGTTAAAAAATATAAAAAATATATATACGTACACACACGCCCATATATATATACACAAAACATACATATATAGACATGTATATACATATAAACACGTAGATGTATACACACATAAACAATTTACATATAGACACAAACACATCTACAACTTAGTGACGTCAACTTAAAAACTTACATGGATTCAAATATGCACCCTGTCAATCAAATTTATCATTGTAAAACTCCTGCAAGTTGTAATAGGGTCTATCTGCCAGAAACTTTTTAATAATTTTTCTAAAGTTTGTAATGTTCATATTCATGTTCGCCTCCCTTATGTGCGAGGGGAGGTGATTGTACATCTTAACTCCATTGTAGTAAATCGAATCTCTGATCATGTTTGATGAGGGAATTGGCAATTTCAACATGTGAGAGCGGGTGTTGTAATGACTACCTGAAGCCTCGAACATAGACACATTCTTGTATATGAGGCAAACTGATTCTAGAATGAATAACGCAAATACTGTTTTTTTCTTCAACAAATATGTTTCTGCAAGAATCACGGGGTTTTAGTTTACGCAAGTACCTTAAAGCACGTTTCTGCAGTACCAAGACTGATTGAAGTGCCGATGAGTTGCTAACACCCCAAAAGGTATTCCATAACGTAAATGGGACTCTATTAGGGCGTAATATACAGTTTTGGCGATTTTAGATCCCAAATTCGACGAAGTTACTCTCAGTGCATAGCATCCAGCAGAAATCTTGCTTTTGAGATGCTTGATATGTCCGTCGAATTTGAGCTTATTATCAATATGGATACCTAGGAATTTAGTTAGAGGCTTGTTCTCGATCAAAATGTTATTACTAAATGTAAGGTCGTCAAGAGAGCATCTGAATGAAATGATGTTTGTTTTTGTTGTATTGAAGGATAACAAATTTGCATCGCACCATTCCTTAATTTTTTTCATATCAGTAGATATTAAGTCGGGTAAGGTGTTAGAATTCTTGCTGTTCCATAATATCATGGTATCATCCGCAAATAGGGTGAATTTTCCAGATATGTTCAAGTTGGTTAGGTCGTTTATGTACAACAAGAACAGAATGGGACCGAGAACTGATCCTTGAGGCACTCCGGACTTAATTTCCTTTCTTTCAGAAAGTTCTGTTGTTCTCACCATTTGATTCCTACCCGAAAGGTAAGATTCAAACCATTTGTACGTGGTTCCTCTGCAACTATACTGGTGGAGTTTTCTCAGTAAGATTTTATGGTCGACACAGTCAAACGCCTTTGACAGATCGCAAAAGACTGCAGCAGCTACATTACCGGCATTCAGCTTTGAGTAAGTGTCATATAGAAATGAAAAAATAGCATCATTCGTGTTTTTATTATTTTGAAAACCAAACTGATTTTCACTTAAAATGAAGTGGCGTTTTAAGAAAGCGGTTAAACGTATTTTTACCAGTTTTTCGATGAGTTTGGCCAAAGTTGGTATGAGGGCGATCGGGCGAAGATTTGAGGGATCATATGAGTCTCCACCTTTGTATAGTGGGATGACAACTGAAGTTTTCAGGAAGTCAGGAACAAGGATGTATGAAATGAGTTATTGATTATAGACACAAGTGTATTGAGAGCATTGAGAGGAAGATTTTGGATGATTTTAATCGAAATTCCATCATAACCACTTGCGTTTTTGTTTTTTATAAACCTCAAAATTTCGACTAATTCGTCGATGTTTGTATAATATAGAATTAGGTTCTCGTCAATATTGATACCTTCTAGATTCATCATGGGATCGTAAGGAATAGTTATTTTCTCATTCAGTTTTTGTGCAATAGAGCAATAATAGTCATTGATTTTATCAGGACTGAGAGTTGTCACAACATTTTTCTTCTTGGTTTTTCCCGTAATATCAGTAATAATAGACCAAGTTTCTTTCATTTTATTGCTTGATTTATCAATTTTTTTGGAATAGTGGATTTCCTTTGCTTTTTTGATGGTGGATCTATATATTCTGCGGTAGGTGTTAAAGTAGACATGGAAGTTAAAGTCATCGCGGACAATAATTTAATTATTTTTTGTTGAATTTTTTTGTTTCAAAAGCTTCTCGCGCGAAGTGTTCATAAAAGTAGGTACCAATTAATTTCATTGGACAATGATTGGTTGGTTAAGTAACTTGTCAAAAAACTAATTTCACGGCAATTCGCGCGACAAGCTTTTTGAAACCAAATAATTCCACAAAAAATAATTAAATCATTGTCCGAGATGACTTAAACTTTTTTTTTATTGTAATTAACGTGTCTTGGCATCTAGTGGCCACTGACACGGGATCTGTGTTACATTTGATTACATAATAGGATTCAAATTAAATTAAACAGTCGATAGTCTTCAAGGAGGAACTGTAGCACAGCACTAAACTGGTTAGGTAGTTCAAGCATGTTTTTGAGAGTTCCACTAAGTTTGTGTTTGCGACGGGTTGGGCTGTAATGTTGGCAATCTAAAAGTATGTGCTCAATTGTAAGTCTTACACTATCACAGTATTCACAGATAGGGGGATTTTGTGATGACATCAGGTAGCCATGGGTGAGCCGGCAGTGGCCTATTCTGCGTCTTCTAATAACACTTTTGTCCTTTCTTGTCATTGAAATAAACTTTTATACGTTTTAGTACACGGCTTAAATGAAAGCTTGTCTTTAAAAATGTTTTGTTGTTATTTTATTTTTTGCTTTTTAGTTAGTTCGCCTCAATCTGTTCATTTCTAATAGAGCATTGTTATTACAATTTCTCTTCCCTGTAGGTTTTGAGCCGAAAGAAATCATGATCTCCGACCCCAAAAACTCCCACACACCAATTTTGAATAGAATCTGACCATAATTACAAAACTCGTCCGCCATCTTGAAGTCGCCATCTTGAATTTATAGATTTTGACAAAAAAATTATAATCTCTGAACCTGAAAATCCCCACATACCAATTTTGAATAAAATATGACCATAATCAGAAAACTCGTCCTCCATCCTGGGCCGCCATCTTGAATTTATACATTTTGACAAAAAATTCTGAATCTCCAACCGCGAAAACCGCCGCAAACTAATTTTGAATCGAATCGGACCATAAGCACAAAATTCGTCCTCCATCTTGGGGCCACCATCTTTAATTTATGAATTTTGACAAAGATTCATAATGTCCGACCCCGAAAACCCTCGCATACCAATTTTGAATCGAATTGGATCATAATCACAAAACTCGTCCTCCATCTTGGGGCTGCCATCTTGAATCTATGAATTTTGACAAAAATTTCATGATCTCCGACCCCGAAAACCCTCACATATAATATTTCAAATTATTCGGACGACTAGAAGTTGCTTAAAATTCATTTGCAAGATTTGACCCTAACGAAGGAACTGACAAGTGAAACTAAATAAAAACTCTTTAACAAAAAATTAAACCGTCGAAATACGGAACTGAAAAGTAAAAAATAAAATAAACCTTCTTAGTCTCAATAACTAATCTCCTAAACTAATGTAAGTAACCAATTTTTAGTCGGCGCCAAACGAACAATCAACGAAGATCATTAAATTACTTTTAAAAAAATTATCAGAATGTCACCGCGCAACTCGATGCCATCATTTTACGCCTCATCTGATGCATTTGCTTGTTTGTTTGGCGCCGACTCAAAATTAGTTACTTACATTAGTTTAGGAGCTTAGTTATTGAGACTAAGAAGGTTTATTTTATTTTTTACTTTTCAGTTCCGTATTTCGTCGGTTTAATTTTTTGTTAAAAAGTTTTAATTTTTCAATTTTTTGTGGCTGAAATTTACTAATTACTACCTACTTGTTTTTTGATTACTTCCAAAATACTTACTTATTCACCTTACTTCAACTATTACCAGTTAAATAATATGACTATCTACTTTTACTATTTGTTGTAATATAAATTATTTTTGTTGTTCTGGTTAGTTTATTTCATTACTTCGTATATCATTCCATAATGATTGTGACGGACGCAGAACAAAAATAATGACATTAGCGATCTGTCATTGTCAACTACAAATGTGTGCCAATGTTTACAAGTGAAAAATCAATTATTCCCAATTTTTCAACCCGTAAGGGTGGATAATTCCATTCGAAATCCAAATATGATCAACTATGAGGTATACCCTATCTAATAAAAAAAGAATTATCCAAATCGAAGAACCCAGTACAAAATTATGCCTAATAGAATCGGTTAACGGATCAGAATTCAGAGGGTGAGTGATCAATATCCTTCATTTTGCTACCCTTAGGGGTGGATTTCATCTTTTAAATTCAAATGGGACCACCTTCGAAGTAAACCCTATCGACTGAATCAGAATCGGACGTCTCAGTTGAAAGTTATGCATGATCATACATAAAAAAAAATACGCTACGACTAGAGAACCACCTCCTTTTTGGTTTCGTCGGTTAATAAAAGCTTGTAGAATGAAATCTTGTAAAAATAGCGTATGATACACGTGTATAAGTGCCATTAAAGCACTTGCAACGTTGAGGCACTCTGCTCCGCGTCGTGCCCTCAAACTCGTTGCGCGTGCTTTAAAGGCTCACTTATGGACTTGTATCATAATATATAGTTATTTGTATGCCAAGGCCGCGAAATACCATTTTAGCGTTCCGAAAGAAAAGTTATCGCCGAGGCCGCTTGCTGCATACACACTATTTTTCGTGCAATCGTAAAAATTATTAAACTAGATAATGGCAAATAAATATGTTATTGCTTTAAAATCAACAGCAGTTCAATTTAATTAAAAAGTCAAAGCGTTGCTATGGAAATGATATGTTTGAATATATACAAAATATTTTGACACAAATATGTCTGATACTGATAGTGATTTTAGTATCTTGCACTCCTCCAGAGCTGAACCGTATTATAAACTCGGCGCTTTCTATTTTAATACCTGAAAAATAATATTATTATGTATTTGTTGTTAATTTAAAAATTAATGCTGCATTCAATGAAAAATTATCCTTGTCATTGTCGTATTTTAGAAATGTCAAATTTAGAAGTGACGTTTGGTTTGGCGGCCATTGCTATGGGTGACGGCCGCGAAATTAAATTTCGCGAAGTGTGTTGAGAACGCGAAATACTCATGGTGGATTTATGCAACACCAATTAACAATTATCAAGTAACAATTATCAATTAACAATTAGCAATTATAAGTTGAACCATCATTTTACAATGGACCTGATTATGCAGACAAGTAACAATTATCAATTAACAATTAACAAGTAGAAAGTTGGCCAACTTTTAACTTCTTACTTTAATTGAACCAAATTTTCGTCTAGTGCGCAACTAGTACGCAGATGACCGTAGATTGGCCCGTGCGATGACGAAAGCTAACCTAACTTTTATCAAATAAAATATTCTGGTTTGTTTTTGTTGTGGGTTGTGCCTTCTTTTGGAATTTTATTTGTTTCTGAAAATATACTGTAAAAATGGAAATTGTTGATGCCTATTTTGAACGACTTCGTTCGGCAATTTTCCTTGTGCGCATGCTTACTTTTCTTCCTTAATTGTTAATTGAATGTGCATAAATGCCATCATTTTCGTTACTTGTTAATTGCTAATTGTTAACCCCTTCAAGCCCATGTTGCCACATGTGGCAACAAGCTCAAATTGATCTATATCCCAGAGTGCCAATTGTGGCAACAAATGCCATATTTAAAATAAACGTTGGAATAATATCATAGTTGAGTCACAGTTTATAGCTAAAGAAGCAGTTAGCTCACTTGGCCCAAATGCATGTTCCAAGGTAACATCCACTCCAGGGAAAGAATTCAGGATGCGCAGAAGACTGTACGCGATTATCGCTCTTCGAAGTATCCGGAAAATGTCAGTATTAATAACACAGTAACACGCGGTATGCGCGAGGGATAAAAATCAGTGTTGCGCAGTGTACAAATGGGAACATAAAGATCAAAGTGCCGACGCCAAGTGAGCTAACTGCTTCTTTAGCTATAAACTGTGGTTGAGTAGTATACCCTGGAATGGGATCCTTAGGTGGGCGGGATTAAATTTGATTGGCTGATTCAAGGTCAAACGCATGTATAGTCCACATCCGTATTTTTGGCGGTCTCCAGTATGAAATGTCATTCGCAACGATGCAGTGCTGTAGTATTTGATAGTTTTTGGTGCGTTTTACGTGTTAGGATGTCCGACTTGAGTGATTATGAACCATTTGAGGATTCGGGAACCGAATATACTAATTTTTGAGATAGTCAGTTTGTTTTTTTTTTCACAAATTCAGGCCCCCATAGTAACGCCACTGGATAAAAATCAATAATTTCACTTTTGAGATAACTAGAAATACTTTCCTAATATAGTGCCACCATAATCAGTGGATTACAAAAAAAAAGAAATAAACAATTTTTCACGTTATCTGGGATATAGGGAGCGACTTAAAAAATTAACCTGGGCATGAAGGGGTTAATTGATAATTGTTTCTTGTTCATTGTTAATTGGCATTGCATAAATCCACCATCACTTCGCGTGCGATTGCACGAAAATATATTTTAACTTCACATTTGTACAGTAATATTCATTTATCCTGGCGAAGAGGTTATATGCGCAGTGGTAGTGACAGTGGTGGGTAGTATCTTAGTTTGCATTAGTTCAAATCTTGCAAGTGAATTTTGACCCACTTCTAGTTGTCCGATTAACATGAAATTTGGCAGGTGTTAATAATTCCTGTAATTTTTGCCAGAGAAAAACAAAATGGCGGCTCCAATATGGCGGACGAGTTTTGTGGTTATAGCCCGATTTCAGTAAAAATTGGTTTTTGGGGTTTTTTGGGGTCGGAGATCATGATTTTTTGTCAAAATCCACGAATTCAAGATAGCGGCTCCGAGATGATGACGTATGTTGTTATTATGGCCCGATTCCATTCAAAATTGGTATGTGGGTTTTTTTTAGGCCGGAGATTATCAATTTTTGTCAGAATTGAATAAAAAGACGGATTTTATGAATAACTAAAAAGAATTGAATAAAAATGATTACAAAACATTTTTAGACAAGCTTTCATACAATTGCACTAAAAAGGAAAATATAATTTGCCGCGAATATAAAATAGGCATACTTGCGCGGATTTTAAATAACCTAGGTCAAACAATTGAAGAAATTATTTTTTCTTTTTTAGTGCATTTGTATAAAAGATTGACTTAAATTTTTGTTTTCATCTTTTTTATATAATGACGCTCGAGTCGAGACCAATAGTAAATACGAATGCACCGCAAAACACTGATCTCGCCATCGGAATTTTCAAAGTCAAAAGTTCCGAGTTTGAAGTCGGAACTTCAAATATTCACTGACATTACGAAAGTTATACAATTCAGCCCATCTGTGTTTATCATCAGTAGAAATAAATGAATTCCATTTCATGACATTTTTATTAGACCGAAAAAATTATACTAGTAAATAATATTTATGGTATTATTTCTATTTATTTATGTTCTCCACATTATTGTGGATATAATTATCATTTTGGATTATTTTAGATAGGGTGTGAGATAAAAGATAAGCGTCGTATCATGGGACAAAATATTCGGTATTTATTTTTATCATCAGATAAATATATATATTTCAGTTTATTTTCTCAGACATTAGAAGACATAAAATGAACATAATTCAATCGCCAAACAAGATAGTGGATACATGTAATATCTATTTTCAGCGCAATACTATACACAAGATAAACTATAAATCAAAATTCAATTACGGTTGGACCGCATTTACTCCTATTTTAATTACCTGTTTTATCTAGAAAAATCACGCAAAAACCATGCCGAATGGTATTAGTAATGAAGCGCGAAATCATTGAAACTTTCCAATTCAACAAAACACCTCCGATTTCCATGTTTTCTTTTATATTTTTTTAACGTTTGTTATATTCAATCATCAGATTTTTCGTGAACAACCAATTTGAAATCTTCGTTTTAATTCTCAAAATTATTGAGTTCGGTTTTCGAAAAAAAAATCTGAAAAATTTTCACCCTCTCCATTTCAACCCATTAAGGGTTGAATTTCTAAAAACACTGAAACATGTATTTCTTTATTCGTAACAAAGACCTCAAATACCAATTTTCATGATCCTAATTTAATAACTAACGGAACCCCCATACAAACTTCCAATCTTCATTTAACCCCCTATTTCACCCCTTTGGGGGTTGAATTTCCAAAAACACTGAAAAATGTATTTCTTTATTTGTAACAGAGAGCTCAAATACCAATTTTTATGAAACCCAAGTTAAAAAACTAACGGTACTCCTATACAAACTTTCAACCCCCATTTTAACTCCTTTAGGGTAACATTTTCAAAACTCTGAAATACGTTATCTGGAAAGAAAATCCCAAATACCAATTTCTATGACTGTAACTTCAAAACTAACGCTACTTCCACTTTCACCCTCCTTCTCAGTCCCCTTTTCACTCTTTTAGGGATGGTGTACCGAAGAAACCTCTCCTAGTGATTTCCTATGTCATCATAGGAATACGCTGTCAAAATCTCAGCTCTTAAGGTCCAGCGATTTGGTCTGGGCGTTGATCATAAGTGAATCAGTCAGTCAAAGTGGGCGGAAAAAAGAGGCTTATGCCTCATGTACTGCACTGGTTCTACAAGGTCAGTATGGTGCAATGGGAATGATTCCTTCGGAGGCTCTAGATGTCCTGCTGGGTCTGCTTCCAACTTGTAAAATGAAGGAAGCGGTGACAATCCACTTCAGGATTCGGGACACTTGAGCTGCTGAGGAGAGAGGGATTACGAAAGTGGCGGAAAATCGAATGTCCGAAAAGAATCAGCTGGAGACTGAGGATCTCATTAAGAATCCAAGAGAGGCAAAATTGAAAAAAAATAGATGACCTCTCCTGCAGGAAGTTCAACCAGCTTTATGGTTTCAAACTGGAGGAAGGACAAGCCGGAGGACGTGAAAGGCAGAGAGGAACGGGCTTTGAACTTCAGATTCCCTACCACAATCAAAAGGGTTATGCTATCCTAGAAATAACCGGACCGGACTGGTATAGGTAAGATGTCCATGATCCTTGAGGAAGACATGCACTTCCTGTATTTCGACATTCATCAGGTGATCAAGAAGATTCCACAGGAAGTAAATAGGACATTTGGTCCAGGTGGACATTTTCGTGGGACCTCGGGGCTTGCAAAAAAGGCCCACTGCAGGTAGTCGCTAGTCGTCCATACCAATAGCATCACCATGTATGATTTAAATGCATTCAATGAGGATTTTGTCATAGTAGGCCAGTAGATATAGACAATCAATCAACATTAATTCCAAAAGTTTCCAAACTTCAATGGTATGTTAGTGCATTAATGAACGGAACATTGTTGTAATTGCAAAAAACGTTCTCATTCTTTATTTTTGCACTGAAAATTGCAGAAGTTCTGCAAACTAGGCATACCTATAGTAATGGTGTTTTACAACATGCATTAAGTTTGCAACCTTGTAAAAGTTACGGAACCTTGTTCTTTGTCATTCGTTCAAGTTTTTCATTGTAATTTGTTTAAAAAAATTACGAAAGTTCTGCAAATTGAATAAGTGAACGGAAAAAAAATCAACATATTCACGTACACTTGCAACCATTTCTGAAAAACGCATCATTTATTCATCAAACTTTTTCATTGACGCTACCATTTTCAATGCTACCATTTTCAATACACACAAACATTGAAATAATTACAAAAGTTTTTTATTGTGGTTGCAAATGAAGATAATATCGGTTTCAGTGGATATGTAACTCTGCAACCTCATACGAAAAACAGAACCTATTCACTTTTATACATTTTTTGCATTTTCACAACTGCTGAAATAATTGCAAAAGTTCTGCAAATTGCAGTTATAATAACGACTAATATTCTACGTGACGCAAGAGATTTGCAACCGTCATTGTTCAACGGTTTTTTTTAATAATTGTTTTTTTTTTATAATTGGGCCATAAATTGTAAACATTGTGCAAATAGGTTTAAGATATATATTAGACCGACATATGTCTACAGTGGTCCAGTTAAATACTTGATTATCCATCGTTATATTTTGTACAGGTTGATTGAAATAGCATCCGAAGAATGATTCGGTTACGTAGTTAACCACTACGAAATTTGAAACTTATTATTAATATTACAAGCAAATTATTTTGTTTTGTCGCAATTTATTTGCCTGTTTGCATTGCGCACCAAACTGGCCATGTAAGTTGTTGTTTTCTTTTTTACTCTAGTAGCTAAGCGACCCTCTGAAAAATAGCACTGTAAAAATACACATGAATATAAAAACTTTTTAACAAAAAATTAAACCGACGAAATACGGAACTGAAAAGTAAAAAATAAAATAAACCTTTTTAGTCTCAGTAACTAAGCTCCTAAACTGATGTAAGTAACTAATTTTGAGTTCGCGCCAAACAAACAATCAACGAACATCATTAAATTACTTCAAAAAAATTATCAGAATGTCACCGCGCAACTCGATGCCATCATTTTACGCCTTACCTAATTCATTTGCTTGTTTGTTTGGCGCCGACTCAAAATTAGTTACTTACATTAGTTTAGGAGCTTAGTTACTGAGACTAAGAAGGTTTATTTTATTTTTTACTTTTCAGTTCCGTATTTCGTCGGTTTAATTTTTTGTTAAAAAGTTTTTATTTTTTACTTTTCAGTCCCGTATTTCGTCGGTTTAATTTTTTATTGAAAGGTTTTTATTTTTCAATTTTTTGTGGCTCAAATCTACCAATTACTACCTACTTGTTTTTTTATTACTTCCAAAATATTTACTTACCCACCTTACTTCAACTATTACCAGTTAAATAATATGATTATCTACTTTTACTATTTGTTGTAATATAAATTATTTCCGTTGTTCTGGTTAGTTTATTTCATTACTTTGTATATCATTCCACCCTCTCATAAAATATACTGATTTTGACGGATGTGAAACAAGAATAATGTCCGTAGCGATCTGTTATTGTCAACTACGTATGTGTATGCCAATGTTCACTAGTGAAAAATCAATTATCCCCTATTTTTCTACCCGTAAGGGTGGATAATTCCTTTCGAAATCCAAATATAAGGTATACCCTATCTATTAAAAAATTAAAAAAAGAATCATCCAAATCGAAGAACCCAGTACAAAGTTATGCCTGATAGAATCGGTTAACGGACCAGAATTCAGAGGGTGAGTGATCAATATCGTTCATTTCTCTACCCTTAGGGGTGGATTTCATCTTTTAAATTAAAATTGGACCAAATTCGAAGTACACCCTATCCACTGAAGAAGAATTATCGGAATCGGACTTCTCAGTAAAAAGTTATGCGTGATCATACATAAAAAAATATGATGGAAAAAAAAATATACGGGTCGAATAGAGAACCTCCTCCTTTTTGGTTTCGTCGGTTAAAAAAGTGACATGTTTCATATTCAATCATATCCACATATACATAATAGCAACAAATACACAAACAATCACTGTTTTCGACTAATCAGCGAAATAAATGTAATCTAACATTTTCGAATGCAACAATCGAAAGAGTAAAAACTAAAATCTGCTAAAAGACTATTGGATTAATTTTTTATCGCATTAGAAACGACATGCAATCATTCTTCATTTAAAATGTTCACTTGTCACAACATGACTTTATAGCAATCGAAGAGATTTTTAAATGAACAATCGATGCTCTATGGAAGTAAGGATATCAAAACGTTATCGATTGAAAATCTTGCAAGTATATAATTTTCATCATCAAACAGAAACGTTGCTGAAAAATAGAAATTTGTGAGATCAATATTACATTTCAAATTTAATTTTTACAAGTATGTATTTCTTGAATTCAATAAAATTATAATTTACCTTTCCTCTCGACTTTCTTACTCCAATTGTGGTTTAGCGTGAAAAATTCCATTGAATCCGAATGGAGGACTGAAATGTTATCGATATTTTTGATTTAAAGATATATTGAAAATAAAGAAAGGAAAAACACTGTGATGTAACACAGTTGTAGGTTAATCATACTAATGTTTTTTGAATCTCAAAATTTCTTCCATTCTTTAATGAATCAAGAAAATTATGAAAACGTGTCGAAAGATTCTCGATCCTCCATCAAACGTACTCAGAGGATTTTTTATACAAATTCCTAATTGTAATATGATGTTATGAATTCATATCGAAAACGTTAGCTTTCAACATTGAATGATTTCACCTACCGTTGACGAAGTTCTTCTTGGTAGATAGTTAATTTGGTAACACAATGAATGTCATTTATTAGGCATATAAAAATATTTATTATTCAGATAATACGGGTGTTGCAAACTAAATATTTTTTGAATTCCTAATGTTCCGCATTGTAACATAGTTTTCAAATTATTATACTGCCACCAATTGGTAAAATAAGTTTTCTGCCCGATTTGCACAACTTTTGCTGTTTTGATAAAGTACAAATACGAAAATATTTTTATTTTATTTTACCCTCATTTTCGTGTTGCAGACGTCAGGAAATCTCCACTTACAACCATTATTTGGAACTTTTGTAATAATTCCGATAGGTATTTATTTTAATTGAAAAAATCAATTCAATGGAAAAATATATTTTTCGTTTGACTCAAGAGGTTGCAAATTAAAACTCTTCTCAAAAACATAATTTTAGTAATTTTTTCGACTTTGCAGAACTTTTGGAATTTTCAAACAAACATTTCCGTTTTGTTTGAATGGTTGCAAATTCATCAGAGGATGTAAATTGCTATTTTTCGAAACCTCTAAAGTTTGCAGAACTTTTGCAAATTTTTCCGCTCTAATAATGTGAAAATTCATTAAATCCTGATTTTCAACATCTTCCGTTCAGAAAAAAGAGTTGCAAAATTAGACTAAAATATCATTTGAACGTACTCTTCACTCTACTGAAGTTTCATAACTTTTGTAATTATTATAAAATTTTGGGAAAATCATGTCTATCTCTACTGGCCTATAGAGATGATTTTCTCCTAAATGCGGTACAGCTTTTTAAAGTTCCGTATATCAAAGTGAAAAAAAAACGAACTTTCATATGATTTTCACGTGGCCGTTTGACTCTCTCAGTCTTTCACATCTAAGATACGAGAGTTTCAAAGATACAAAAACCATTTTTTTCGGGAGTTTGTGGAAACTGATTCCAAAGACCTTCATTATAAAAATTAACGTTCCGGATTATTCGAAGTCTACGGTTCATAAAAAATTTGACGCATTGCCAGAGAGCCAGATGTGCTCAACTTCGTTTTTATAGCCAATACAAACTGCAAATATGACGGCATAACGATCATCAAAACGAAGCAGAACGCTATCAAACTCATTATTATGTAACAGATTGAATGATGGTGTGTAAAAAGGAATTAGTGTAGGGGAAATAATTGCAGCAATCTAGTTGATCAATAGAATCGGTTCAAACAGTGATTATTTTTTACCCGACTAACTTCTAAACTACTTATCATAATTTGACAAATGAGGTATCGTTGGAAGCGTCTTGATCGCCCGCTGGTTATAGGCTATGTGACGTCACAATAAATTGAATATGGCGCCCTCTAGAGGACATGAAGTCATTAACTACAAAGCTTTTTTTTAAGGTGCCGTGTTGGGTATCAAATGAAAGGGCTTACTTAGCACATTCCAAAAATATATATATTGTTAGCTGTTACTTGCGGCTTTGCTTGCATGCACCCGATAATTGGGAATAATTTCCAAAATCACGCCTCAGATGTGAGCCAAACATGAATTATCTCAACCAAAATACATATACAGGGTGATTCAAAAGTACTTTGACAAACTTCAGGAGGTGATTTCTCACAATATTCTTTTATGAATTGTCCACATAAATATATGTCCGGAAACGCTTTGTTTCCAAGATACAGGGTGTTAAAATTTTATTTTTATTATCGTTTTTTTTAAATAACTTTCGAAGCACTGACCTTAATTAAACGAAAATTGGTATTGAGAGGTTTTTTGAGGTGTCAAATTCGAACCTGATGTTATTATTGCTCTTACTCGTAGGGGGCGCCACCTACACGTCTTTTTTAAAAATTCATAATTTTTTTGCGCGTACTTCTAGCACATTTTTCAGTAAAAAAATTAATTCCTCTATCATATCTACGTGAAAAAGCTACCCTTGTTACAAGTCGCTATAAGTAACCGTTTTCTAGATATTTGGCCTTGAAAATTTCAGGTCGATTATTTGATAATCGATGCGTGTTGAAGTTATTACCATTATTTTGCATTTTTCACAAGAATGCTTAGGAAATGTTTAAGTAAGTAGTTTTGGTAATTACATATTATGTGATAGTTAAACGTTTTGTTGTTTTGTTAAAGTTTCTGTAAGTCACTAATTTTGAAAAAATTGATTATTTGAACAATAATACTCATTTAGCCGATATGCATTTCGTTTATGGCCTTGCGGATGGCAATGCGCGCGGAGCAAGACTTATTTACCAGGAGCGATTTCCTAATCGAGTACTGCCTTCAGCTCCAACATTTACCAGTCTCCACTGTCGTTTGGCAGAAAGAGGTAGCTTTAAGAGGGCAGCTGATATTATTGGGAGACCACGTGCAGTCCGAACCCCAGAATTGGAAGAAGCTGTTTTGAACGCTCTCGAGGAGAATCCAGAAACAAGTACAAGAATAATTGCTGAAGCCCTCAATTCTACTCAGTCCACAGTTTGGAGAATTATCCACGATCAACAATTTTATCCATTCCATATTCAAAGGGTACAAACTCTTCTGCCACGAGACTTTCCCCAACGCATTACGATGTGTCAGTGGTTTTTGAGAAAATTGGCTGGAAATCTTCAATCTTAAAGATATGTACTCTCCACGGAGTGTATCAATTTTCTGTAAATGTATGGGCGGCAATAATTGATAATTACTTGATGGGTCCTTTCTTTGTTCCGTTCCTACTGAATGGCGCAACTCACAGAGACTTTTTAGAAAATGAATTGCCTGGACTACTTCAGAATGTACCATTAGAAATTCGTATCCGCATGTAGTTTATGCATGATGGGGAACCGGCTCATTTTAGCGTTGTTGCCAGGGAATTCCTTAACACTGTCTATCCAAATAGATGATCGGTAGGGGTGTAGAAGAACCTAACCAGGCGTGGGCACCAAGGTCTCCAGATCTAAACCCGCTAGATTTTTATTTTTGGGGACATTTGAAGTCACTAGTTTATGAAACTCCAGTAGCGAACGAAGAAGATCTGAGAAGCCGAATAGTAGACGCCTGTGAAACAATAAGAAACACACCAATAATTTTTGAGCGGGTACGAGATTCAATGACTAAAAGACTGAATGCCTATATTTTCGAGGAAGGTGGACACTTTGAACAATTCATTCGAATTCAATTTAGTTTCCTTTATTTTATTTTATTTTATTCTATATATTCAAATTTTCTTGCAATAAAATGTTGATATTTCTTGCAAATTTTATTGAAATAAATACAGATTTTGCACTATTGATACAAAAATAACTATTTCAAACGAGTAAAAATAAATAGAATAGGTGGCGCCCCCTACAAAAACCCAAAACTACTTATTTAAACGTCAAATTCATTTCCTAAGCATTCCTGTGAAGAATGCAAAATAATGGTAATAACTTCAACACGCATCGATTATCCAAATATCTAGAAAACGGTTGCTTATAGCGACTTGTAACAAGGGTAGCTTTTTTACGTAGATATGATAGGAGAATTGATTCTTCTACTAAAAAATGTGCTAGAAGTACGCTCAAAAAAGTTGTGAATCTTCGAAAAAGACGTGTAGGTGGCGCCCCCTACGAGTAAGAGCAATAATAACATCGGGTTCGAATTCGACACCTCAAAAAACCTCTCAATACCAATTTTCGTTTAATTAAGATCAGTATTTCAAAAGTTATTTAAAAAAACTTAAATAAAAATAAAATTTCAACACTTTGTATCTTGGAAAACAAGCGTTTCCGGACATATATTTATCAGGACAATTCATATTAGAATATTGTGAAGAATCACCTCCTGAAGTTTGTCATAGTACTTTTGAATCCCCCTGTATAATAAATATGTATGTCATTATGGACTATGCTGCCGTGTTAACTTTATAGGGCGTAACTGCATACAACTTCATTTCATATGATTTCTGTTAAAAATCCAATTCTTGCATTGCTTCCCACTATCATTTGACCCATTCCGTTAAGTTTATCGTAAATAGGACTGTTGATAGTTACGCCCTTTTCATTTAATATATTCATAACAGAAAGCCGTAACTGCTAAGGAAACATGCGACACATTTTACTTGGGCATCCTGTCGTTTTTCTGTTGATGCATGAAAAATAAAGTTCCTTCGTTCCTCAGTTCCCATAGACTATTACTGTTTATGTATGTCTTGGTGCAAATTGGTGTCACAACAGGCCATATACAGGGTGTTGAGGATTAACATACCACTCCTTCAACACCAATATTACGATTGCTCGTATTTTTGTTAAACACTGAGCGTTATGAGTCTATTGATCAATAACTGGACAACCTCCCAGAGTGGCTTGAGAAGCTATCTCACTCAGTATGTAATGAAGCGTGGAACTTAATTTGACAGTACAGTTACCAACCAGATATTAGAAAAAAATAGACTTAATTGTAAAATATATATATATATATATATATATATATATATATATATATATATATATATATATATATATAAATAATATATATATATATATATATATGTATGTATTTTCTAAAGAATAAATACAACAATTGATACACCCGGTATAATTTATAGATAAACATGTATAGATAGTCAAAATGAATTTGAATCTAAAATATACTTGAATGAGAAACAAATATGGAATGCCTACTAAAATAACTGTTCTTCAGTTATTTTGGTGGTTGCTAATATTTCTACTTTTGACGAAGTAATAGTTGACTACTCATGAAATCAATAAGGGAATAGTTCCTCATTACTGTATACTCTATACCTTGCCAAATAAACAATTTCATTTTCCCACCCTCAACTGAAGAACACACCACGTTTTATATGTTACTTAATTATTCCTTGTTATTACCGAGTTTTATTACGCGTTCACTGGTCGTAATATTTAGCTTCTTTGACAATTATTTAATCCATTCATTTAGTTATTACTGAGATAATTCCTGACTTCCACCATTTTTCTGCATACTTTTGATGAATACTTCAAGTATAAAATACGAAGTCTACATTTACTTCGCATCAGAAGATGGGAATGCATCTTCTCTAGATAAATTATACTTCACTTGAATTCGCTTCATAACTATGAACAGAACGTCTCTCTGTACTTGCTGAACACTGGAGGAATAAGAGAAGAGTCGTCCCTTGATCTAGTCAACTTACTTTATATAGTATACCCCCGTCTCACCTTTGATTTGAAAATCCGCCATGATATGTTTCAGTAATAGGTCATTACTTTTCATAGTTTACGTAACCCCTTAAGTTCCTTTCATTCTTCCCGCTATCACGCGGCTGTCAACGTTTCAAGAAAGCCGATTGTGACATATGGATGTGTCAGTAGTGATTCAAGAATTTGTCTTTTGAGTTATTAATTTCTTTGTAACAGGCGGCAAGCAGTTACGAACTAATTCAATAGGCATTTCTATGTGTGAAGTCTCCCGCTTAGAATGCTTCATCTGTCGAGACGTACTATAAAATTAGTTATGAATGTCTGAAAATATAATTGTCGATTCGTTTGGTGTGCCAAAGCAAGTGATAGGACTTGATATTTTACGAGATGTTACATTCTTTGTCAAACTCATGCCGCCTAATTTAATTGCGGACAAAATAAAACAGTCGTTTCCTTTTTATGGCCGCATTCTTCAGTTAAGGGTATAACACATAGATACATTAAAATACTTGATTGATCGTGGCCATTACATTGGCATCAATCATTTGTATGCATTTTTTGGCATTCTTTCCTGCAAGCGTCCTGCAGTTGATGTTTTTCTCTATATGCTCCTTCTTCATCAGCTGACGTTCTTTCACAGTAGTATCATACTTCTCTTCCTGATCTTTCCCTTTTTAGTGTGATATACGTTTTCCAAAACTCCATTGAGAATTTCGTTCACAATTATTGTAACACCGTCGTTTGAAGGCAATACACCGCCGTTATCATCAGTTTTATCTTAAGGAGATGAAGAAGCAACCAGTTGGATATCACATACAATTTTTATTTTCTGGTTTGCTGGCATAAGAATGTCTGTATTTACAGAAACAACTCCATCTTTAGTCCTAACGTTATTTGAATCAACAGAGCTACTACTCGTATTATCGTTCACAATTACTGACTCACCATGGATTATAATATGGACCAACTGTTTGATTTCTCTTGTTTTTGGTAACAACAGATTCGTGAGTGCCGATTTTTCGACGAAGTCCTTGGTTTAGAGCTAGAGTCAAAAGCTTTCTTTTTCTCTGCTCTTCACATTCATTGTACTATCTCTAGATTACACGACTTTCCTCAAAGCAATAATTCATTGACTTATTGGAGGTATTTCATGTGAACAAAAGCTCTTAGGCATTTCCTTGAAAAGTTACACGCTTCCAAAAATGGCAAAAAAAAAAATTTTTCCTTGAAACTGCTGAAGAGTTGAAGAAATGGCGTTTTGTGGGCATGTTCTATCAATAAAAAAGCTACCTATGAATATTTTTTTAATGTTGTTGTGATCTTTTAAAGGGCTGAAACATGCATCCCCTATTCCATTTTTTACCCGAACTTTTTAACGAGACAAAATTTCAAAATATGTGTTGAAAAGAACGATTCATTGCAAAACGTTTTTAACTCTTGTGTTGTGTCCGTAAAAGTGATAGTTTCCTAATAAAAAAATTAAATACAACTTTGTGTATGAACGGACCTTCTGTAAATGGAATAGAAAAAATCTAGTAGGTGGCTGTCACGTTTTGTTTGCACAACTTGTGACTTCAATCGTAGTATAATGAAATCGAAAAAATTTAGTAGGTGGCTGTCAAACCGCTTTGATTTCACTGTGGTAGTTGGAAGTTCATTTGTGTCTTTTGAATCCCCAATATGAATAGTTACACTAACGCTGAAATGGCCGGTATGCATTTTATGTATGGTCGTGACAATGGAAATTCTTTGGAAGCTAGACGGCTCTATGCAGAGATGTATCCTCAGCGCGTGATACCTGATCACACAATTTTTACACATCTTCACCATCGTCTCTGTGAAAGAGGGATTTTTCAAAAACGAACATCTGATTGTGGTCGTCCACGAGTAATAAGAACGGTGGCACTGGAAGAAAATCGTCGATTGAAGATCGTCCGGAATTGAGTACAAGACAACTTGCTAACACACTTAATGTTAGCAAAAAACTAATCTGGAAAATTTTAAAGGATCACCAATTGTATCCTAATAATATTCAACGAGTCCAGGCACTTTTGCCGCGAGATTTCCCTCATCGAGTAGACTTTTGTCAATGGAGTCTTCAAATGATTACCCAAAATGCTCAATTTTCAGAAAACGTAATATTCACTGACAAATCCAACTTTTCAAGGCATGAGATTACAAATTTCCATAACAATCATAACCGAGGATAACCCACATGCACACCCACATTCAATTCAAGAAGGTCAGTATCAATATGAATTTTCACTTAACGTGTGGGTCGGAATTATTGGCGAAAATATTATTGGGCCGTATTTTCTAGCGTTAAGGCTAACTGGTGCAACCTACACACATTTTCTCCAGGAGCAGCTTCCCATTTTACTTGAAAATGTTCCACTAGCTATTCGACCACGAATGTGGTTTATGCACGATGGTGCGTCTGTCCATTTCAGCATAACTGCTCGTCAGTACTTGGACGACGTGTATCCAAATCGTTGGATAGGCAGAGCAGGACCTCAACCTTGGCCTCCCAGATCTCCAGACTTAAGCCCTTGGACTTTTGCATCTGGAGTCACCTGAAGTCCTTGGTTTATATGACCCCCATTGAATGTGTGAATGATTTAAGGAATCGCATCATTGCAGCCTGCGAGACAATCCAAAACCCACCAGGAATATTTCAACGTTTGCGCCAGTCTATGAGACGAAGACTTGATTCCTGTTTAATGGTTGGAGGTGGTCATTTCGAGCAGTTTTTTAACTCCGTTCCGTTTGATCTTGTATCCTTTTTCTTTGTTATAATACACATAATTTTGTTTTGTTTGTATTTTTAATTTGATATTCTATTAAAACAAAACATGGTACTGGTACATGCCTACATTAAAAGTTAAAACAAGCAAAATAATTTTAAAATACTATGATTGAAGTCACAAATTATGCAAACACCTACTATATTTTTTCGATTCCATTTATAGAACATCCGTTCATGCACAATGTTGTATTGTATTTTTTTATTAGGAAACTATTGCTTTTACAGGCTCAACACAAGAGTTAAAAAAGTTTTGCAATGACTCGTCCTTTTGAACACATATTTAAATTGAGAAATTTTGTTTCGGTAAAAAGTTCTGGTGAAAAATGGAATAGGGGTTGCATGTTCCACCCCTTTAAAAGATCACAACAAAATTAAAAAAATATTCATAGGTAGCTTTTTTGTTGGTAGAATATACCCACAAAATGCCATTTCTTCAACCCTTCAGCAATTTCAAGAATTTTTTATTTTTATTTTTGGAAGCGTTTAACTTTTCAAGGAAAGGCCTAAGAGCTTTTGTTTACATGAAAGACACCCTTTAATTTTCGACAAGGAATCACCCCCTAAAAACTTTCGCACTTATTTGGTATCACCCTGTATATATAAGCAAACACCAGACACTCACTTCACTGAACGATTTTCACTGAACTGGGTTTACAAAACCACGACACCTGTTTCGCTATACAGTAGCTTCTTCAGGTGGAGATAATACTGAGTCTACAAATATCTCCACCTAAAGTATTTTGTTATCAATATTCATCATTTTAATTATTATCTACTTCAAGTGTACTTCAATTATATCGCAATAGCTCGCTTTGTGACCTACCTTCATTCAATTATGGTAAATTGGCAGGTATAGAGAAAGGCTTAGTCACAACTTACCTATTGCTCTGTGTTTCAACACAATTTTGTTTTGTGGACAAAACCTCCTTCCATGATTATTCCTTCATTCCATTCTTCTTTTCAGAAAGCTGAGCAATGGTGAGGATGAAGGAAATACTAGAAACCAGGAATAAACAGGAATTACTGATGATGACGTAATCTGTACCGAAAAATGTTTTTCCATTTTTTCCTCATTACATTAATGTATAAGGTATGCATTTCTCCCGAATTATCTGTCTAGTCTTTTTTTTTTTTTTATGTTCTGGTTCCCACGAAAAGGGATATCCTGTAATGTTCAGAGAACATCGTGGGAACATTGTAAACTGAACAAATGCAGTAGTTAAAAAAAATATTTATAATTTATTTCTAAAAATTTATTTTTTCTAATTATAGGTGTTTGCTGATGATTCGTTGATAACAGTTACACCAGGTAAGTGATTATTAATTGTCCCCATTAATGGTGTTGGTCTAAGGGAAAACAATTATTTACTTATAATGGGCGAGGGTAGAAGAAATAAAATTATATAAATCCCTTATTAAGTTTTCTATATTCTAATTTAAACTACAGGTGTTCCCATTCGGTTCATAAAATTTGAAAGTTTATGACAGTGGCGCTCCAAGTGAAGTATAAAGCCGGGCTACCAACAGGTAATCTTACTGCAATTTTTCGCCACCAGAGGCGCCATAAACGGAAAAAGTAAACAAAGCGTGATTATATTCGTGTCATGTATTTGTATCTGCTAATTTGACGATTTAAAAACTCACAAATCAATGATGTGCGTTGGTTTGTATTGATGAAGGGGTTCGATTATTTCCTAAAGTTAAAAATATCGCGAAAACTTCGAATACATAAAACATTCAAGACTCTGGTCAGGTCACCACAAACCAAAATATTATCAAAAAGTAGGACATTACTCAGGTTATTAGAAATACATTTATCATAATACTGTTACGAATCTACTACCACACTGCTTGCCTGCCTGCCATAAAAAAACTAAAAATGTCTGTTTTTTATTATCACAAGTATGTATGTATGTAAAAATGTAAAATATATTGCCAATTTTCCCTCTTATACAAACCCGAATATTTTAGTCCGAAAGGCATATTTCGAATTTTATTAGGAGAAATTGGTGCTTGAAAATACCCCTTGGATTTATTACAAAAAAAGAAGGAAAAATAATACCTTTCTCATTATTTTCTAGTTTTATCATTTTTATGAATAATATGGAACCTCTATGATAATGTAAACTGTATTTCGAAATGTATAAAAGTGATTACAACTTTACAAAATTTATTAATTAATAACAACATGCATTTGCCAATAGCTAACTATGATTCCCATAAACGATATTGTACAGGGTCTTCACGTGGTGCCAACAATCATTACCTTAAATTTATCAATTTCCAACATGAATAAACGTTTCACTTGATTTCTATCGTTGGCATTCAATAGAGATGGATAATGTCGCAAAAAAATTATTTATTTTTATAAATCTGGAAGAAATTATTCAGAGATCATTAAAAATAATCAAATTTTAGAAAATTAAAAAATTTCCTGACACAAAGAAAACCTCTAGCAGATTCCAGGTGATGCTGCAGCATCAGGTCAAAGTTACCATGTTCTTGCAATACTTACTCCGGGCTTCAGTGAAGAAATAACACTCCAGGGGTCACATTTCACAAACATTATGAGTTGGGGTTAAATTATTATCGGTAAGGTATTCGTTAACTGAATAGTAAGCTTTAGCAATTGAGATTTCTTTAATTTTATTTTTAATATTCTCGAATTGAACTTTTTTATTTCGATTGGAAGCATATTGTATAGCTTATCACTCTTTTGGGATAAAGTTGCGGTATGTGTGTGTGATGTAAAAGGTTTTTTTGGGTTGGTTGGAAAATTTTTTTTTTTGTAATTATGTAAAGGACTGAAACATTGAATATATATATATATATATATAAAATTAACTACAAGACTATCTTCAATTTTTTTATTATTCTTATTGCTGATTTTTGTAACACAAAAGATGACTGCCAATCAGAACTTATTCCCCAGTGGATTAGGCGATATAACATATGAGACATGAAATTTGCATAATTAACTATTTTTAAAACGTTTTCACTCACTTACCTATTAGAATGTGCACGTAGACAGTAACAAGATTTGCTGAGTTTTATATTCGTGAATTTGATGTGTTCCCTCCATGACAAGTAGCGATCGAGCTGGAAACTATCCTGCGCGACTGTTAGTGTGATGAGGCCCAGGGCAGCTCGACCCAATTGACAGCTTAGTTTCTTTTGGCTAGCTACAAAAAAATACTACGAATTTACGTGCCTTTCTCGCCTGTACGACGATCAAAGGCTCGTGACGTAGTTGGTGATGAGATCTTTGGGACGCTGGCAGGCGTATGATTGCTCTCGCTGCCGCTTTCGAAACGGCTGGCTTACTATCGAATCGATGAAGAGTGGGGTTCGCGTGTTATTTTATTATCACGGCGCGGTATCAGGGCGGCGTTGTGTAATACTCCTGGAGGAATGGTACGTTGGTCTAGTTAAGCTTAATTCGCGGATTCAAACCCCAAACGATTGATGTTTCTACGACTATTAATAATGGAGATATTATTTTTAACTATACTTAGTGCTTTCTGTTGTTTCATTTGGACGGAAAAATAGTCTTTACAAACTGTAGTTATCTAACAACTGAAGGCCAGTGACGTTCAAAGAACTCCTTGTAGACCTCTGTTCTCATTTTTCAATAATATTGATGCCCTCCGATTATTTCCCCGCCTTTATTTATTCCATAATGTACACAAAAACATCCTTTATTCCAGATATAACATACGCAAATGTATCAATAGACGCTTTTCTTGACGACTTGAACTACATTCGTCTCAATATATCGTTGGAGAATATACAAGGTGAGTTTATATAGATATGTTCAACATTTAATATTTTGTAGGAATCTTCAAATTCCAAGTAAACCAAACTCCCTATTTTTTTTTCAATTTTGACATATTAGTTGAAAGTTAATAATTAACATATATTATTTTTACCTTACCACATTCACAAAAAATATTGAAATCCTAGTGGAAGAAAGTAAACGATTGAAATATGTAACAACAATCTCCTTTTTTTAGGGAGAATTCAAATTCAAGGATCTCGTGAACGATAAGAGATAGAAAGTTGCTTCAATTACGACAAATCGCAAATTTTAGTGCCCAATGATATGGAAAATTGTATTTAACTCTCTTGCTTCCGGATTTTTTGAAAAAAAAAGGTTTTTTTGCCAATATTTGCTAATTTGAAGATTAATAAAAAACACACTACGTAATTGGAACTATCATGTATTTCATGAAAGCTTTCACAGAAATTTCGGAAATATTTAACCACGGCTCTTACTCTTGAACG
The DNA here is from genome assembly GCA_018342105.1 of Gonioctena quinquepunctata. Lineage (NCBI taxonomy): Eukaryota > Metazoa > Arthropoda > Insecta > Coleoptera > Chrysomelidae > Gonioctena > Gonioctena quinquepunctata. The sequence goes on from JAFIRS010005574.1 coordinate 27,105, forward strand.
AATTTTCATGAAAACCATATCAATCAAAGTATATCTCTAAAAAAAATACGTTTTTTATATTGTATCATGTTGTATGATGGCGAACAACAATATCCGTATTTGTTTTCAAATAGTAACATGGAAAGTTACATGTCGAATGGTAATCACTTTTCGAAAACTATCCAAGTTGTGCAGTTGCCCCAAACACAAAGATGGATTTTCAGATCATCATGTGAAACTGCAGAAGGTTCTAGAGCTTCCATGATTAAATTTTTCCATGTCATATTTTGCCATTTTTTAAGCACCAAGGAAAGGAATTTTGCTAATATCTTACTGACTTTCTATCTCTCATAAATATGTCTAAAATTACATATCCTTTTTTTGAACCCATCGTAGGAGGATTAATTGGAATAATTTACTTGTTTTTTATATAAATTAATATATTTGATATCAACCCACTCTAACTCAAGACAGTGTATGTGGAAAAAATAGCAGATATTTCCAGAAACGGAGGACATTAGATAAATATGATAATTTTTTTTAAGATAAACTGTTATCGATCTTTTCGTATCTGTAGACTACTGAAATTTGTTTAAAAACTTCATTTTCAGGGGACATTGACATAGTATCGATAAGATTCATGAATAGCGAGGAATGTAATCCGATAAACGACATCGAGCGATTTTCCTTAAAATCCGTAAGTACTCGTAGATTATTGGATTATTCGATAGTGATAAAGACGTATGGTATTTGTACAGGGTACATAACCCATATTACGTATTCGCAATATTAATCGAAAAACCGTGGGGAGTTGTATATATATATATATATATATATATATATATATATATATATATAATTGTCTGAAGAAAGTCTTTGGGACAGCAGCAAACGCAAATGTACTCTTATAACATTATATTTCCAATATTTCGACAATGAATATTGTCATCATCAGGGAGCTACAAAGGTGAAATTACTATAGTATGTTAATTTCACCTTTGTAGCTCCCTGATGATGACAATATTCATTGTTGAAATATTGGAAATATAATGTTATAAGAGTATATTTGCGGTTGCTGCTGTCCCAAAGAATTTCTCAGACTTTTTCCTAACTAGTCAGCAAAGACTACCTCTCCTCTTTCTTATATATACATATATACATAAATATATATATATATATTATATATAAATATATATATATATATATATATATATATATATATATATATATATATATATTTATATATATATATATATACAGGGTGTTATGAATATAGGTCGGCAACCACTTTATTTCTGAGATACAGGATGTTGAAATTTAACAAAAAAATCAGTTCTTCCCCAATATCTCTGAAACCACTTTTTTTCAATTTTGGTACATGCAAAGTACGCATAAAAATAAATGTTTTCCATGATGAAGGATTTCTTAATTTTCATCAATGTTAACATGCCCTGTCATATTTTTGATCAAAATAATTATACGCCACTGTCTTTTTTCCAAGTAAATATTATTTTTGCCTTTTTTTCGTCCGGCGGACGGTTTTTGAGTTAGAAAATAAAATGCATTCATTTACTTGTCGCCATGCGAAATCAGCCGTCGAAGAGTAGTAGGATTATCTTGTGGGCTAGAAACATCTAAGAACACATTTCGTTGTTTTCAACATAAACAATGTTGACACTTCTTTAGCTAGATACGTGATATTATTTACGTTATAAACTTGTTTGTTAAAAAAAAACATGGTCAATTTTACAAATACCGAATTAGCAGAAATGCATTACTTGTATGGGCTTGCTGACGGGAACGCATATGAAGCCAGGCGACTGTATCAAGAGCGCTTCCCAAATAGAATGGTTTCTGATGCTCGAACGATTTCAAGGACCCACAGAAGGTTGTGTGAAACAGGAAGTTTTGAGCCAAATCATCGCTTGAAATGAGCAAATAAGTACGAGGCAAGTTGCTAATAATTTGAATATCGCCTATATTCTAGTATGGAGGATTCTTCATGATTATTCATTATATCCCTATCACATTCAACGGGTTCAGGCTCTACTTCCTCGAGACTTCCATTACGAGTGAATTTCTGCCAAAGGTTTCTCCAAAAAGTTACCGATAATCCTTTATTCGACAGGAAAATTTTATTCACGGACGAAGCTAGTTTTACTAAAAACAGGATCAGAAATTTTCATGATAATCATTTTTGGGCCGAGGAAAATCTACATGCAATCGTGGAACCTCATCACCAGGAGCAGTTCTCATTAAATGTCTGGACTGGAATTATTGGAGATTATTTAATTGGACCTTTTTTTACCACGCAGATTAAATGGACATAATTATCGCCGATTTCTTGAAGATAATTTGCCAATTCTGTTGGAAGATGTTCCTATTTTAATGCGAAATCGCATGTGGTTTATGCACGATGGTGCACCTCCTCATTTTAGTGCTCTGGCACGCGAATATTTAAACCAAAACGTTCATGGCCAGCTAGAAGCCCAGACTTAAACAGTCCTGATTATTTTCTTTGGGGACATCTTAAGACTTTGGTGTACAGTCAACCAATTCTAATTGAGGAAGAATTGCGAAACCGCGTAATAGTTTCCTGTGAAGCAATAAGGAATACTCCAGGAATTTTCCAAAGAGTACGCGAGTTAATGACGTGGAGGGCTGAAGCGTGCATACTTGCAGGAGGCGGACATTCTGAACAGTTAATTTGATTTTGGTATTTTTTGTTCATAATAGTTATGTTTTTAAAAATAAAAATGTATTTTTATGCGTACTCATTACAAAAACTAAATAATAGTTACCATAAAATTATAAGAATCTTGCGTAGATCCTTTGGTTACCACAATTGTGAAATGAAGACTAAGAGAAAAAATCGAATAGGGACAAACAAATGAAAATGTATTTTATTTTCTAAATCGAAAACCGCCCACCGGACGAAAAAAGGTAGGTGACCATTTTCATGAGAAGAAAGAGGACAATTACAAAAATTATATTTATTTGGAAAAAAAAAGACAGTGGCGTATAATTATTTTGATCAGAAATATGACAGAGCATGTTAACAGAGACGCCACTGATGATGAATTTCAACATCCTGTTTCTCAGAAATCAAGCGGTTGCGGACCTATGTTCATATGAAGAATTTTTTTTAAAGTCATCCAAGGATTATCGCTTTTTAGGATCAGCATTCAATTATGAAACACCCTGTATATATATATATATATATACAGTGCTTCTCAAAAGTCCCCTCCCCCCCTCTTATTTTTGGAACGATTATACATAAACAAGTGAAATTTGGAAACTGAATATTAAAGGTTGTAAACTTCCCTACTAGTGATGATAGATGACGAAATCGTCAAAGATTACGTCACAAGGCCATTGTGACCAATAATTTTAAATGGAACCCTACGGCAAGCGACACCTCTTTCCCTTGGTTCCCACGATGTTCTCTGAACATTACAGGATATCCTTTTTCGTGGGAACCAGAACATAAAAAAAAAAAAAATTTAATGATACTAATTTTGTTTGTGTTTATGGCAGTTTTAATGGATCATTAGTAACATTGAAATTTAAATTCCCTTCAATATGATATTAATTACAGATTTAAGAATCAGTATCTACTTAGAGAAACTGCTCGAAGTGACCTACATTTACTTCCTGACAGTGAAATATCCTATTTTTAAACTCTTCTCGTACTTTTGCAAATGTGTCTGCGGAAACAGCCTCACATTCTGCAACAATACGTTGTTTTAAAACGTCAATATTGTCAGGTTCAGTGGCGTAAACCTTCGATTTAAGGTACCCCCACAGAAAAAAATCCAAAGGGTGTGAGGTCCGGTGATCGAGCTGGCCATTCCGTTGAACCTCGTCGTCCAATCCATCTACCACGATACTCCTCAACCAAATACCGTCTTACTGCACCGTGATAGTGTGGAGGAACACCATCCTGTTGGAATATTATTTCCAAATTGCCGAATTCATCTGGATTATCTTCCAAAATTTCAAGCATTAACGGTTCTATTGCGTTTTGCAACAGCTCCAGATAAACCTCACCAGTTAAATAAGTATTTAAAAAAAGAGGCTCAACGATGTGGTTTCCCAGGATACCTGCCCAAACATTCACCTTCTGGAGAAATTGGGTATGTGTTTCACGAAACAGGTGAGGATTTGCGTCACTCCAATACCTCACATTCTGTGTATTTACATTTCCATTCAGATAGAAAGTACTTTCGTCACTGAAACAAATTGTTTTGACATAGTCTGGCTGTTGGTTAATTTTAGTTTCCATATTTTCACAAAATTCTAGTCTTCCGTCTGGGTCGTCGTCTGAGAGTTGATGAACCATTTTTAATTTGTATGGATGAAATTTGTTTTTTTTCAACACCCTGTGTACTGTACTTCGACTGACTTCACAGGTAGATGCAACGTGAGGTGTTGAAGAAGTAGGATTAACTATTACTTCTGCCAGTATATCAATTTTTTCTCATCAGAAATGTGTGGTCTGCCAAATCGTTTCGCATCATTAATACTACCCGTTGTTTCAAACTTACGAAGAAGCTCCCTTAAATAAGTCCCCATAAGTCCTCGAAACGGGGCGATCGGGAAACCTCCCATTAAAAATGCGTTGTGCTGCATTAATATTTTGTCCAGTTTCACCAAGAATTAGGATCGCTGCTACTTTATCACCTAAAGCACGTGCTTCTTGAAGCACTTAAACGTTCGGCTCACAACAGTTTAACAAATTATTAAAATGTACAAAAATATTAAAAGTACCAAAAGCTGCTTAAACAGTTAAACGTAGTATTAACGGATTTAATTCATCACATCTTTGCGTTTTTTAAAAGCGAGTTGCCAAAACTGCCATAAACACAAACAAAATTAGTATCATTGAATAGGTTTTGTCGATACCTTTTAAAAGAGGTGTCGCTTGCCGTAGGGTTCCATTTAAAATTATTGGTCACAATGGCCTTCTGACGTCATCTTTGACGATTACGTCATCTATCATCACTAGTAGGAAGTTCACTTTAATATTCAGTTCCCAAATTTCACTTGTTTATGTATAATCGTTCCAAAAATAAGAGGGGGAAGGGGACTTTTGAGAAGCACTATATATATATATATATATATATAAAAATATATATATATATATAAATATATATACCTTGTACAATATTGGCACTGGTGATAGACCAGGTCATTCACAGAATTTCATCTCAGTAAAAATCTCACCGTTTTCGAGATAATGGGCATTTTATAAATTTCTAGAAAATCGCTACGTCACCTCGGATTTTGTATTGTCTACAAATTAAGACTAATTCAAATATATTTGGTGCTGAAGATTAATGATGAGTGATGCTTTCAGACGTACAAACAGTTTTTCAGAAATTGATACATTTTTTCAAGAAATAGGGGTAAAATGCCAGATTTGAACCCCACCAATTTTTATTAACAAAAGTTTGACATTATATTGTCTGAAAAAAACAGAACAACGTGGAATTAGAGTGTGGTTTTATTCTATCAACTTTTATACTTGCCCAAAAAGTGTTTTGTTTTGATTTTATCAAGATGAAATGTGGAAATGATGATTAATAATAACGAATAAATTGCTTGATAGCATTAAAGAGTATGTTCACAAAATGAACTTTTTATGTAATAAAATCAATATCGAAATGAAATTGTCATCAATCCGACATGGCACCGATTAATACACTTGTAATGAATGTCGCAATTGTCCAATATCCAGATTCCAACGAAGTTTCAGAGATCGACAGATATAGATTGCTAAACATGTTTGTATTGGATTATTTTGCGCATCTTACTTTTGTCCTGTACCAGACTTTTTTTCCTCATTTTGTTTTTATTGTGTATTGAAGATAAAAATTATAGGTACTCATTTCGTTTCATCGGGCAGAATGTATTTCACCATCATGCCCTACACACGTTATACTCCCCGAGAATATGCGCAAATATAGAGGTAGTGCTACTGCTGCAGCTGCGCTTTATGCAGAACGATATCCGAATGCATCACATCCAAGTTCTCGTGTTTTCATAAGAGTTCACAACTCTTATTCGGTTGGCAGAATTCCTGGAAATCGAGGTGGAGAAGATAGACCGCATCACGATAATGATGAAGGAGTTCTGCAAGAAATTGATGAAGGCACAAGTATTTCTGTAAGAGAAATCGAACGACGGACGGGTAAGCCGAAATCTACGGCTCATTCTATTAAGGTACCCATTCACATACAGTTTATCGGCAGTTCTAAGACTGTACGATCTGAACTGAAGATTTGAACTTTCTCAGGCCACACACTATTCAGTTTTCTGAAACGATGCGACCTCAGTTTTAAGACTGTCAGTTTTAGAACTGAAGGAAAACTGAGCTGCCGCCACACACACAAATATTTTGTCAGTGCTTAAACTGAACAGTCTTGCTGTAGTGAAAAATGTTTTGTACTAATAGAAAACAAAAACTAGCCGCACTTATTGTGCTGTTATTGTCTACAACAAAGGCAAAAAAACGTTTTTGGGTAAAAGATTGGCTGCTACAACGTGATACTTTATCTCATATGAGACTGGTGCAAAAATTAAGAACTAGTGCAACAGACGACCTTAAAAATTACCTCAGAATGGATGACACATGTTTCAAAGAACTCTTAAGCATGGTGAAGCCGTTAATATCAAAGAAAAATACTAAAATGAGAAAAGCAATTACAGCCGAAGAACGATTAATAGTGACACTTCGATATCTAGCGACGGGGCGAAGTTTGGAAGATTTGAAATTTTGGGCAATTATTTCTCCCCAAGCCCTCGGAAACATATTTAATAACTGTGGGTTAAAAAAGGCCCTTAAAAAAAGTATTTGAAAGTAAGTAAAAAAAAATAAGTAATTCTAAATAAATAATTTTTATTATATTTTAATAACCAGTGGGTAACAAAAAATATTATCTCTATTGGTACTTATGTCAAAATGTTTAAGAATTTTAATGCAGTTCTATTTTTGAAAAGTAACAAATTCTGACAAATCCTGCCGGGAAGCTTGGTGAGAATTATTTTCAGTACGGATATTAAATGTTGTGTCATTGGAAGGTCCTGCTGCGTGTTCATTGTAGGATGTGTCATTCCCACTTAAAATATTTTCTGCAGTAGTATAGATATTGGTTTCATTTGGATTATAAACTTGATAATTCACCGAAGCATGACATGATTGACGACCATTATTTGATTTTGATAACTCCTGCTGGTAAGCTTGGCGAGACTCCATTATGGTATACATTGTACATGTGTCATTGGAAGTTCCTGCTGGGTGTTTTTTGTTTGTTTCTGCAGTGGTATAGATATTCGCTTGATTGGGATTGGATCCTGGATAATTCAGCGAAGCATGACATGATTGAACGAATTGATTACCAGCATTTGGAAGTGAAACAATATCAGTGTAATCATTTAATTTATTTTGAATTCCAAGAAGAATAACTTTATTTAGTAACTGCTCCGCAAGTATTTTTTGATTATCATTCATTCTACGTAATTTACAGGCAACATTATTACCCACTGCATCGAATTCATCTTGGTTCTGTGAATATAGGCTTTCACATGCTTTTTCAATTATGCTCTCCCTTGATCTTTTTATGCCTGGTCTATTGGTAGCTGTTGCTGTTGAAGTTCTGCTTGGAGTTCGAGATGGTGGTTGGGATGCTGAACTTCTGCTGGGAGTTCGAGATGGTGGTTGGGATGCTGAATTTCTGCTGGGAGTTCGATATGGACGGTCAATAACTATTGGTGTTTCAGGCACATCATCAAGTGAAACATGTGAATTATCTTCCATATCGTTGTTATCACTTTCTGTTTCATCAGGGTCGTTCTGGAACTCGCACTGAAACAAAATTTTAATTCAAAACAATTTGCCTGGAATCTTAAATGCGCACTTTTTTATTTCAGTATCCGAATACAGTTGAAGAATGGGAGAAAATTGCCCGAGACTACAACAGTAGATGGAATTTCCCCAATTGTGGGGGCTCGATCGATGGTAAAAATATAAGGATAGTAAAGCCGGCGAACAGTGGATCATATTACTTTAATTATAAGGAGTATTTTAGTACCACTTTAATGGCCATGGTAGACGCAAATTATGAATTTCTTCATGTAGATGTCGGCTGCAATGGACGAGTTTCGGACGGAGGCGTCATTGACAAGTTCTTGGGAAAAACATTGAAACTACCTTCTAGTGATAGAACAACAAGCAACATTAATTTTGTTTTGTAGCAGACGATGCATTTGCATTACACGCAAATATTTTAAAACCGTTTCCTGAGAAAAGCCTTAGTAAAGAACAGAGAATATTTAATTATCGCCTAAGTCGAGCTCGCCGCACAGTCGAAAATGCTTTTGGTATTTTATGCAATAGATTCAGAGTGTTTCACACGGCAATTAATATGAAACCGGAAAAAATTGACAAAATAGTATTAGCGGCAATAGTTCAACACAAGTACGTCCCCAAAAACTACGTTGATTTTGAAGTTTTAGATACTGGTGACATCGTAAAAGGCGACTGGCGCAATGGCGTGATGCTCGACGGTTTGAGGCCTAATTTGAATCGCAATTCATCACTCGAAGCAAAAGAAAACCGAGAGGTTTATAAGAATTATTTTTTGGGGTCAGGATCAGTACCATGGCAAGACAATTTTGTATAAAAAAAATGCCACTTAAAAGTCTGTTTCTAATGTATCAATGTAAACAACGTTATAATAAATCGATTCAAGCTTTAATCCTGTTTTTCGTTTTTTTTTTCTTAATTTGTTCTTGAACTTAGGCAATAGAAAACTACATGGTCTAGCATTTTTGCAAAAACTTAAAGGTAACGTAAGTAAATATCGAAATATAGGACGCCTTTTTTTGCCGAGTAGTTGACTTGAACTTATATGGAAGAAGTTGACTCATACTACAATTTGACAAATTTAAATCCATATAGATTACCCAACTTGAAATATTTTCATAAAACCTACTTATATCTATATTTAAAAATAGCTTCTAGTACACATCCCTCGATTTCAGTTTCTTCATCGCTCTGAGTATCATTTGAAATGGACGTTCGAGGCTCTTCTTGATCCGCCGTAAACATCAACAAGTTGAAATACCACAACGTAGGTACATAAACGTTATCAGAGCCTTCACCACTGTCCTTTGATTTCCTCAATTTTTCAGTTCTTTTTGAAAAGTGCACCATAAATTATTAATTTTCTTCTTAACAGAGTCAATTGTTGCATTTGAATCTGTTTTTTTTATAAAACAATAATAATTTTTCGTACCTTTATTCTTTTCGTGCCTATTTGGTAAGACTTGTTTGCTGGAAGGCAATTTCCTATAAATATCAATAAATTCGGTTACAAACTGTATTTTTTGTTTGTCAGCTACAAATAGCAATCACGAAAACTTCCAACTAGTTTAAAGATGGGATCGTACGATTTCAACTGACGATTTTCTCCATACACTTCAGTCCGTCGTTAGTTTCCCGTGAACTGCAGGTTCAACTGTCGACGGCCTGTATGTCATGTACAAATTACAACTGACTCATTTCACTACGGTTTGCCTTCAGCCCAGAACAGCCGATTTGCATATGGTCAAATTTGCATACGCATACGGGCCGTCGACGATCTGAACCTGCAGCGAACCTCGCGGTGAAGTGTATGGAGAAAATCGTCGGATCGTACGATCCCATCTTTAAAAATAGTTGGAAGTTTTCGGGGACCCATGATAAGTCAACGCAAAAATACGGTTTGCAACCTGTATTTATAGGAAGTACTTGCCTTTGGAAAGTAAACAAGTCTTACTCAAGCAAAGGGAAATAAACGTACGAAAAATTAGTATTGACAATAAACAAACAAACCCAAATGCAACAATTGATTTTCTGTTAAGAAAATAAAAATTTACGATGCACTTTTCGAAAAGAACTGAAAAAGGAAATCAACGATCAAAATGAAACTTCTGATAACTTTTATGTACCTACGTTGTGTTTTTCAACATTGATGTTTACGGCGAGATCAAAAACCCCGAACGTCCATTTCAATGATACTTCAGAGCAGGAAACTGAGTAATGCGGTATTTTAAACATAGATAAAAGTAGGTTTTATAAAAAATTTTTTAGGGCCAATTCTATATGAATTTAAATTTGTAAAATTGTAGTATGAAGTCGCTTCTTCCATTTATTCGTCACTACTGGCAGGCGTCCATATTTGATATTTACTTACGTTCCTTTGTGCAAATATTTGAACGTAACCAGTTTCTATTGCTAATTCAGAACAAGTGAAAAACGGCAAGTTACTTGAATCATTATTACAACGTTGTTTACTGATACATTAGAAACGAATTTTTAAGTATTTTATAAAAGCGCCGTCGTCTGAAAAAAACAAGGTTTTCTTTGCTTCGTGATATGCGATTCTAGCCTCCCAAACTAAACGCTATTGCGCCAGTCGCCGTCGCCAGTATCCAGCTTAAAGTCAACGTGTTTGGGGACCATTGTCTTTCCCCCAAAAAATTTTCATTTCCGCCATATTTGTCAATTTTTCCCGGGTTTTATAGCGTGAAACCTCTTTAATTTTTGCGAAAATAAGCATTTTCGCTTTGTGCGGCGGCTCGACGTGAAATTAAATTTCTTTTTTTCTTATAAGGCTTTTCGAAACGGTTTTATTGCGTGTAAAAGCTGCAAAGAGCAAAATTCATGGCGTTTGTTTACTATCCAGAGGGGGGTTTCCCAAAGTTTTCCCACTTGGGAAAAACGTTTATTGTGTACCCTCCGGAAAGGGCCCTTTGCGGACATCTGCACGAAAAGTTATAATTTTTCGTTTCGGGTTAAACGTACAAAATAGCCCATAAAAAAATGACCCAGTTCCGCCGGCACCCTATATATGTTTCCATCGTCGAGCCCCCCCAGTGGGGAAAATTTCCCTCTCTGCTGTAGTCGGGCAATTTTCCCCTTCTTTCGGAAATTTGGCTGAAAAAAGTGCGCATTTGCGGCAAAGTTTTAAATTAAATTTTTGTTTCAGTCGATTCCAGAACGACCTGATGAAACGAAAGTGATAACCGATATGGGAAAATAATTCCATGTTTCCTTGACAAGCCTGAAACACCAAATTTTTAAACCCTCCCTATCGGAAAATTTCAAAATTTGCATCCCCGCCACCCTCTCGAACTCCCCAAGAAAAACTTCCAAGCGGGAAAGCCCTAGACCGGGGATGGTCAAGGAAGCCAAAAGAAAAAACATGTGAAGCCTTTTCACGGGGGGGAAGATGAATTCGTGCGGTGGAAAAATTTCTCGCAAAATTTCGTAAAAATGAATGATAACTAAAAAACGGGGGAAAGGTTTTAAAAAAATTTTTTCTTCTTGAATTCCCTTTGTTCCGTATCCCCAAATGCTGGTAATCAATTCGTTCAATCATGTCATGCTTCGCTGGTATCGGGGGTCAATCCCCAAACGAATAATACTAAATGCGAAAAAAAACAAAAAACGCGGGAGGAACTTTTCCAAGCCACTAACAATTAAAAACCGCTGGGGTTCATACCGGCAGGAGTTATCAAAATCTAATGGTCGTCTCATGTCGTGCTTCGGTAATTATCAAATTTTAATCCCAAATGAAACCTATCTATATTTTCTGCGGGAAAAAATTTTAAATGAAAAATGACTCCACAATTTAACACGCAGCAGGGCCCTGACACGCAATATCCCTACTGAAAATAATTCTCCAAAACTTCCGGCAATTTGTCGAAATTTTTTACTTTTAAAAAAAAGAACTGCTAAAAACCAAACATTTTGACATAATACCACAAAGTAATGAACCCCACTGATTAAAAATAATTTAAAAAATTAATTTAAATTTCTTATTTTTCTCAAAAAACTTTTTAAAAGGGGACATAAACTTCAAAAAGTTTCCCGGAATAATGTTTCGAGGGCTTTTGGAAAATAATTTTCCGAAAATTTTAAATTTCCCAAAATTCGCGTCGCGTTATCGAAATGTCATTAACGTTCTTCGGCAAACTTTTCTCAAAGTATTTTCGGGTATTAACGGCTTCCCTGCAAAAGCTTTGAAACAATTCGGGAAATAAGGTCGTCTGTTGCCAGTTTTAATGCCCGTTTATATGAATAAAGTATCCGTTAGCGGGCCCAAACTTTACCCAAAAACGTTTTTTTGCCTTTGTTGTAACAGCACAATAAGTGCGGCTAGTTTTTTTTTCTATTAGTACAAAACATTTTTCACTACAGCAAGACTGTTCAGTCTTAAGCACTGACAAAATATTTGTTGTGTGGCGGCAGCTCAGTTTTCCTTCAGTTCTAAAACTGACAGTCTTAAAACTGAGGTCGCATCGTTTCAGAAAACTGAATAGTGTGTGGCCTGAGAAAGTTCAAATCTTCAGTTCAGATCGTACAGTCTTAGAACTGCCGATAAACTGTATGTGAATGGGTACCTTTATAAAACGTTACCAATATCATCCACACCATGTGCGGCGCGTCCAAGCATTACTTAGGAGGGTAGAAGAGTACGATTCTGCCGTGAAATGTTATGAAGAAACCGTGAGGATCCGAACTTTTTTAATAAAATTCTGTGTTCAGATGAATCTTCATGCAAACGAGATGGATATACGAATATGCATGACTTACCCACAGCTATAGCCTAGAGAATACAAATTTATGAGAGAGGACAGATCACAACAACAGTTCAAGATAAACTTATGGACGGGAATTTCAAATGACGAAATAATCGGCTTTTACGAGTTGCCACAAACTTTGAATGGCAACATTTATCTGAATTTCTTGCAAAATGAACCGCTTCTTCTTTTAGAAAATGTACCTTTAGTACTGAGACAAACAATGTGGCTTCAAAATGATGGCTGCCCGGCGCATTATGCCGTACGGGTTCGGCAATATTTGAATCAAATGTACCCACGACGATGGGTAGGACGCCATGGCCCAATCCTGTGGCCACCCAGGTCACCTGACTTAAATCCAATGTATCTGTGAAATTCTCGGCCAGTGCATAGTATGTTTTTTTTTTAAAGCAGGTCTTTCAATTTAATTTTTAGCTTCCTAATGGCATGTGTTCTTAATGATTCTGGTAATTTGTTATATATGTTGATTTCTGAGAAGGGAATATTTTTCTGCATATATTCGAAGTTGGGCCTAATATTCAGAAGATTGTTTTTATTTCGAGTATTATATCCGTGATTTCTGTCATAACATGTGTAGAGGATCATATTTTCAGCTACAAATTATAACTGCTTCATAGATCAATATGCTAGTTGAACTAAAAAACTTCTTATCCACGAATAAAGATATTTGTAGTATGTTTTTCTTCTTAATATCAGTAGATATTCCCCAGAAAATGATGCTTTATACTTGCATGATCTATGCTAGGTGCATCTGAGATAGTTTAGATGACTAAGCATAGGATCTGATATTTGAGAATTGTCTATATGACTTTTAGAGTTTCGAATGTCAGAGGAAAAATCCTGGTTGAGAACTGCATATAATTTGTGTGAGAAGTGAAAATTGATCAACATGCGTAATAGCAAGATACTTAAGACTCTTTGCATATTTATTAATACCGACAGACTTTGTCTCCAAATTTCTATATTCTAAATTGTTTCCTGAGAACTCGTCGCGTAAATTTCTTTTCAAGCTTATTTAACGGCTGTCGTTGCAGCACTACCGGTTCAAAATTTGAATCCATTTGCGAACTGTGACATCGATTGAGCTGAAATTTGGCAGGTGTTCATAATTTCATTGAATTTTTTGTTGGAGAAAAAAACAAAATGGTGGCTCCAAGGTGGCAGACGAGTTTTGTGATTATGATACGATTCGATTCAAAATTGGTATGTGGGGGTTTTCGAGGACCGAGATACTGAATTTTTTACCTAAATTTTACCGTTTTTCCGTTATCCCGTTACATAGTTATCCCGTTTTCCCATTTTCCAGTTATCTCTTTTTTTTCGTTATCCCATTATTCCGTTTTTCCGTTACCCAATTATCACGTTGTCTCGTTATCTCATTTTCCCATTATCCCGTTATTGCTTTCTTTTCTTATCCCGTTATCCCATGATCCCGTTATTCCGTTTTCCCGTTATCGCTTTCTACCGTTATCCCGTGTATTCATGAAGGAGAAAAAACATTACCGATAACAACAAAATCACACACCTTCAACAAAATTCGAACATTTGCAAAAGCAGAAATATAAATAGAATATTTGTTAGTGACAACTCAAACTCGTACGTATAGATATTTTAATGAAAGTTTTTAAGAGTTGAATGCTGCCAGTGGCTTCTAAATCAGAACATTTACGAAGGACATGAGAATACCTACTTTTCTAGCTAATTCCTCGACGAATATTGATGGGTAATCGTACAAAGTCTCGTAAGGTTAACTCTGAATATGTGAACTGTGAAACAGATGAAGTATTGATTGATATACCGGGGTAGTAAATATAGGTTATCATTTGTCGTGAAATGGAAGTTGTGAAAGCATTGGCGAGTGGTCATTCTCACCAAGTAAATGGACAGAAGATTGATCATTCCATTTGGGTTTAGTGGCATTATTTATTGTCTGAATAGATCTAACCTTCTAGCCAAGAATTATTCCGATCAATATTTTTCTGCATTTGCAAAGTGAAACTTATACGATTTCTCATGAGATGTAAAACATCAATGCCAGAAAAGTAGTTGTTTTCTAATGGAAAATTGGCTCAGTGAGCAGTCTTAAATTATTTTTCATTATATGGATTCAGTTCCAACGTATGCTTATTAAGAATGGCTACCCAAAACGATGATGTTCTATTTGAAGCTGCGAAGCGTCGTTATAGAAACTGACGTTTTAAAGAAAATTCTTATTGCAAATTAAAGTGTCATATCAACAACCATTTTCTATGTATCCTGTTCAGTCCGCCATTCTTACGAGCAAAATGAAAACAAAATAAAAGAACTTTTGAACTGATAGCTTATTTCGTATCTTATACTGGAGATCCTCCGAGGTTTGATAGAGAGAGAGAGGGAGTTTCAGAGAGAGTATCAACTTTCATTTATTTGAGTACAATTGATATTTAGATGATGGAGTCACCTCATGAATGAGAGTATATTTATTTAATTAGATAAAGTATATAATTTTTTTTTGTAATTGATTAATTTACACCAAATGAAGCCTAAATTTCATTAATTTAACTCCTATTATTAACATATGGTTCTCAAGTATTCGTATGAAAAAACAGAGATAATTTGTTATTATTAGAGATATATTTAGACTTCACTTCATTATTACAGCAATCTTAAGTGTATGAAATAGTTAGATCATAAATAATCTCAAATCATAACAAATACCTCAGAGTTTTAATTTACCAGTGTGAATTCGTAATGAAAAAATCCAGACCCAATAAATTCACTACTGAACATGTAATGGAAAAAAAGATAAACACTGCATCTCTCCAAAAGGTATGATGTAACAAATAACATGTTAGAAAAACTTGAGCTTGTTGAAAGAAGTGTAATTTTTGGATTCACACAACAAACCTTTTTCCTTCCAGAATAGTTTCATAATAATACCCAGCATGGAATTGGAGCGACCCGCAGATCATTTGATAAACGGCTGTAAATACGAAATTCGCATTGAAGACGATTACCAGCCCACGAAAATTCAAACACTGGTTTACGAGGTACCTGGTAAGGTCTAGCAAATACATATTTGAAATTAACTCACTTGAAAACAGAATGGGTTTCCAATCTAGTATGCAAATGATTCAAACTAGCTTAAACACAAGAAATATTGGCCCATAAACTGATCCATGCGGCATATCAGTTTGTGATTAGAAATTTATGTTGAAGAGTGCATACTAGGAAAATTAAACATTTCAGACAATTTTTGAGGAAAAACTTAAAAGAGCCGATTTATGGAATTACTTCTAAAATTACATTTACAACGATGATATATTTTTTCTACAATCGCTAAATCTGGATGCAATGTTCTCTGCAAAAATGACGTCAAGCTCTCATTATGAGTTAACTGTTACTCAAAAGCAATAATATATACAGGATGAGTCAGAATAAGACCGACAAACTCCGTATCCTTTCAAAACAACCGTAGGAAAAAAGTTTAAACTTGGTATACTATTCTAGGTTAATCAATGTGCTGATTTTATTTTTATATTTATTGAAGTAGTGGCATACTCAACCTAAAAGTCATAACATTCCATTTGCCTAATTGATATGTCCTGAGGAAGTATTGAGTAGAGACATCATTTCCTCTGTTCTATAATCGCATAATGCTTATTTCTTACAGCATATCGAAATATTTTTCAACCTCCTGAATATTTTTTAATGTTGCGAGAATTGAAAACATAGTATGGATGAGTCAGAGTAAGACCGACAAACTCCGTATTCTTATTTCCCATATTAATTCAACGTGAACAATTTCAGCAAGGTACTTCCGAAAGTGAATTTTTTCTTAAACGCGCGTTTATGAAACTTGAAACTTTGTGGAGTAATCTGGGGTTGAATAATATGACAACATAGGATTCATCATTCTCGATTCTCATGAATCAGTGTCGTAGATATACCGGTATGTTACCATACTTTCCTGCTTTCTTTTCTTTTGATTAGTCATCAATTCAGACTGTTTCGTGGCAGTACGCCAATGAGCAACGTATAAAACATAGACAAAGTTTAGAATGAAAAAGGAACGTAGTCTTCTTTAATATTTCTCAGTAGAATGAAAACTCTTCAACAAAAAATAAAACCAACGAAAAAAGAAACTGAAAAGCAAAAGATAAAATGGAACTTTTTAGTCTTATTAACTAAGCTTCTAAACTAATGGAAGTAAGTCTCTCGAGAAAAAACCTCATAATGCTCTACAACTCGACCTTTATTCTGGTTCACAAGAGCCATGTTCCGAAAGTAGAGTTAAGACCAACCGAAAATTATGATCGAGGTAATGGACTACCTAAGTGTGACGTCAAGAGTGGGTGGAGCTTAGCGAACTTTTCCAAACAACTCAAAAATGCATTGAAGTTGTCATAAGAGCTTCTTTCAACAAATGTTTAACAATTGTGGGACACAAATAAGCCTTTTCAATTATAATTTCACATTTGCAGGTGCATTTTCTACCTACTTATATCAAACAGCGACCCGTAAGTAATTATTTCTCAGTTATATTAGCTTCTGAAGTATTTGTTAGGTTAGGTATTGAATTTCTATCATTATTATGTTTTCATTTTACGTTTGAGATTTAATAAAAAAGATCTTCAAGTAATTTGTGTTGGAACAGCATTTTATATGTTATTTTACTTTTGTTTCAGATTTCTGAACTGCAGTAAACATGGTTATGTGTTTCGTTCCTGGTTGTAAACACTACACTGAACAGAGGATTTGTAAATTTTTTGTGTTTCCCGCAGACCCAGCTGAGAGAAAAAAGTGGATTAATCTCATAAGGTAGGTACCTGATCACCATACTTAATACATAGATGAAGCATTTTATTGTTAAATTAATTTGCAGGAGACAAGATCGAGAACCATCAAAGCATTCATTAGTTTGCAGTTGTCACTTTGTTAACATGGATAAAAAAAATAGACCAACTTTATTTGAATTCAATGTGAAGAGAAAGTTCGACTTTGAATCTCCAGAAAAACGGTATGTTCACATGAATAAGAAAAGATATTACTATTCTTGGATTCAATGACTTTGTTTTCAGTAAACGAACCGTCAAGGCAAGAGAGGTTGAAGCTAATCTTCTTTCTGCTCTGGAAGCAACCAATATAAGTTCAGAAGCAGCAGGGCCATCAAAAATATCTGAAACGGAGACTCCGAGCACATCCAGAAGTGAAGTTAGACTTTCTAGCATAGAAGATATACCTCCTTGTTCTAGAAGTGTAAGCAGAGCGTCAAGTGCATCTGTGGAGGCAGAAAATTACTTTCTAGAACAAGATATTCTTGAACTAACTGAAAAACTCAAGAATTCAACAACACGTTTCAGCTATGAACACATCAAAAACAATGATGCACATGTACTAATGTATACAGGCATACCTTCAAATGCTTTATTTTTGATAGTCTTTGAAACAATGGACAGTTTTGAATTAAATTATTATGCCAGATGGCATGTTAAGTTATTGCCAAAGATAGATCAAATGCTTCTGACTCTGATGAAACTACATTGAATCTACCTAATGAAGATTTAGCTATTCGATTCAATTGCAGCTCTGCTACAGTCACTAACATTGTCATGACATGGATCTATGCCTTACATGAAGTCTTTTTCAATCAGCTGATGAGAACAATACCATCCAGAAAAAAAAATCAAGCCTGTCTTCCTGCAGCATTTTTCAACTTCAAAAACTGTAGAATCATTCTGGATTATACGGAAATATATTCCGCTATTCCTTCAAGTATGGAAAGTCAAAGACTAACATACAGTACATACAAGCATAGAAATACGTGGAAATTGTTGGTGGGTATTGCACCAAATGGTGTAATTACTTTTGTTAGTAAGGCAGGCATATCCAGGATCAATATCAGATAAAAAAATTGTAGAGCACTGTGAAATTTTGAAGCAAATGCACTATGGTGACCTCATATTAGCTGATAAGGGGTTTTTGATTCAAGATTTACTTCCAGATGGTGTTTCTTTAAACATTCCCCCATTTTTAAGTACACCGCAGTTTACAGAGGCACAAGTATATGAGACACAAAGAATAGCGAAAGCAAGAATCCATGTAGAAAGAGCTATTCGAAGGATAAAATGTTTTAGTATTTTGGAAAAAGGTCCCCAGTATTATATATCTCAGATATCAATAATTTTTCAGTTATGTGCAGCTCTTACAAATTTGCAATATCCACTCATGAAAGAAGTCGAAGAGTATTATTGTTGACAAATTTATATAAAACTAGCTGGTACCCGCGACTTTTCACCCCTGTATGGGTTTAATTTCCAAAAACACCGAAACACGTACTATCTTATTTGAAACAAAGACCTCAAATACCAATTTTCATATCTCTAACTTCAAAATTAACGACACTTCCAACTTTCACCCCATTAGGAATGCAATATCAGAAAAATCTTTATATACCTTTATATGTTATAGATAAACTATATTAGTCTCTCCACTGATGTCTTGTGACTTGTAGATATAAATAAGGGACAATATTATTATATTCCTTTATACAGAACAAATATTATACATTTCAAGTCTTCTCTTAGTAATTGTGATATATAGCAAACTGTTCGATATGATAGTTGATAATTTTTTAGTAGCAATTTTATGTTTGTTTTATATTTTGATGTTTCTTACTCTATTTGGATATATTTATTGTGATTAAAATTTTTGTAATAATAAAAAAATATTCAACATTTCTCTGTAATATACTTATTGCATTGTATAACGAGCATGGAATAATACTTATTTCTCACGGGTGTGTAAATTCATGAGTGAAAAATGGACCTTCCATTCTCGTTGTATACTATACATTCTCTTAAACTCCAGTGTTATTTTTCCCTCACGAATAACGGGTTCCAGATCCAATATTCAAAATATCACATTTTTTGTTATTTCAATATTAGATGTGAATATATTTATGCAATATTTGAATCTGTGGAAAATTCAAATAATAATTTGAAATTATTCCATTTGGAAAAAGTCATTGGGAAAACAATGTACTACATATTGGACATTAATTTCATTTTTAAATAAAAATACTCCTCTGTGGTTCGATCTGCTTACCATTTGGCTGGTAGGCCAACTCAACCACTGCGTTATCGAGAAACTTGCCATTCTAAATCTGTAAATGGTATCATTTCCACATAGATACTTTTTATTCCTTTGGTCAATAAATATATGATTTTCACTGATTGAATACTTTGAATTTTATTCACTATTTACAGTAGTGGCCGTAAAAAAATAAATACTATCTATTACAACTGATCGATATGAAATATTGGTGAAGGTATGTATGTGAAAAATTTAAATACCTTATTCAAAATATTTATTACATATATCAATTATACTTTATTTTAACATGATTATCTGAGTCGCTGGTCAAGTTTCAGCTGATGTAAGATTGTGTGTAAGTTTTGGCAGGTACTGTTTTATATAAAAATCTTCTAGCAGCGATAAGTTTTCTGCCCACAGTGGATCATATTCAATAAGAACTGCTGTGACTTCTTTCAATGTCCATATACACAAGTAACATCTGGATCGTTTTAAGATGTTAGGTTTCCTTGGATCTGATGGTAGTAGTTGTGGTTTTTGTTGACAACAATTTCGTTATCAGTATTATAATAAATAATATATTTGTTGCTACTCTTCAATGTCTGAGATAAATGGTCATTTCTATATGAATACGGACATTTCACCTCCACAATGGAATCATCTCCTACTAATCCGTCAGGACTGGCCCCCAAAAGTCCTGATTTTGTTAGCCAAATACCTGTTGATTGTTCAATGTTCAATGAAGTTTTGAGAAATTCTATTCCATTTTTTTCATGAGTTCTTCCCCACTGAATGGCTTTTATTCCATCCAAATTATAAGCTCCTAAAACAAAAATAATTTTGTTAGAAAGACATTTTTCTATTTGAGAAAAATCACTTCACGTCATTGAAAAAACAGTAGAAATGAAGTCTCGCCAATTAGTGATTTGAATAAACTCTCTGGAAATTTGTTCCGCTTACAAGATGAAATGACTGTCCCAAAGTTGCTAGCTGTAAGTCGAAACTTCCTCACGAGGTACCACTTTTCATTATGAGTTTGTCCTTTTGTAAGTATTGATATTTTTTTTATCGTTTCATCGTCAACAGTACATTTTAGTTTGAAAAAGTCTATTGGATTTGTAGCCTCTGTGAACTCATTTGATGATACAATATCTTCAATAATCGGTAAGTCACAATCAACAGATTCCTCATCTTTTTCTTGCAGAAGCCAAGTAAAGCCCACAGTGTTTCCAGAATCATTCAGCTTCTTTTTCAAATTATTTATTTGTTCTTCAGTTACTACTTGTTTGATAGCTGAATATGGTTTTGGGGGATATAGTTCTTCAGCTGTTTTTACTGGTGCATTTTTCGATTTTGGCACATTCCAGGTACATTCCTTGTCCGTCACAGATATATTGTAGTGTCCAAGAAGAGCTAATGTGGCGATATGATGACATTTTATTCCTCTAGGACAAGCACAATTTGCAGATACGATATCTACAGATTTATTCACTGTGATCTGCAAAAAAGATACTGTTCAGTAAAAATGGAAAACTTATACATGACATACGACTCACTTCAACATGATAGAATTTATCTTTCATGCTGGCATGAACTTCTCCTCTTATCATCATCAAGTCAGCATCAAACTGCATACTTTTCACATGATTCGATTCCAAGGCATTTTCAGCCTTTTTCATGATTTTATTATCATTGTCGAGGAATTCATTTATAGAGGATAGCTTTAAAACATGTTTTGAAGCCATTCTATATCTGAAATCTGAAACAATAGATGTTGAATAACTATATTTCAATTGAAAAAATTACATAACCTCAACAAACAAAACAATTCTTGAATTTTCATTAAAAACCTTACCTACCTATGGGATTTTTTTTTAAATATGTTACAACTAACAGACACCAAATCAAAAATGTAAGCGAATATCCTTATTAGCAATGGAAGCACATACAATACACATATACATAATTTATTATGGCGTTTTAACATGTAAAATCGATTTGTTTGGAAAAGTTCGCTAAGCTCCGCCTACTTGTGACGTCAGGACTTAGGAAGTCCATTGCATTAAGAAAATCTTAGTTCGGAACCAATACTGGAGAAACAAATTGCAAAAGTTATAAAAAATTAACTAAACAAATAAAAGTTTCTGAGGTTTTTTGCAAATATCTCAAAAACTATTCGAGATATCCGAAAGAGCAGAAAATTTACTAAAAAAAATCCTACCTCCCGGAACTGTGCCGGAAATATTTATAATTTTAATTTAGGGCGAAGAAAAGGCAGAAAACGCGCGGCTTTGCTCCCGTGCGCGCCGACCGAATCTGACACCAGAACAAAACAAAAATTTAACCGAGTAAATATTGATATTAAGGAATTAAAAAATTCAGGTATCATCTAGACATATCAATAAACAATAATCCGTCGGCAAAAAATGTTTACCTCTATTTGTCAATTAATTATGCCTTTGTTCATTAGAAAATTGTACTTGAAAGTTATTATAAAAACACTAATAATTGTTGAACTAAAAACCTGGAATTATTTTCAATCCTTTGCGCTGTTCCTTAAATGCTTTGAAAAATATTCCCGTAGGAAAAGTTTTGATTTTCACTTTTTTATTTACAATCAAAGGCATAAAAAAATGAAAACGTAAATAAAACAAAATTTGTTTTTGGAATTATCCTATGAATTTGTTTTTCTATTGCTAAAAACAATATAATTTTTTTTTATGTTAACGCATATTGTTTAAAAAATTGTTATAAACAAATGCATTGTTCATAAGATTTAAAAAAAAAGTTTGGCAATCTAATCCATAAAGGAAATAATGATTTAAAAAAAATCATTCCTTAAAAAAAAAAAAAATGGTAAAAAACGCCTTTGTTAATTAAAATTTTTTTTTTTGCTAAATATTAATATTAAGGAACCTTTTTATTTATCATTATTAATATTCTCTCTAATACTATGGAAGAAATTATTTTTTTTTACTTTTTATTTGTTTATTAAATAAACAACTTGTTATAAATACATGAATTTTTCGGTTATATTGTTTTTTAAATACTTCTAAAAATACTGAAATCAACTATGTATCGTTTGTTATGAAAATATGTTGTTTTCTATTTTTTATATAATTTTTAATATTTTTGTGCACTTTGACTTCGTATTCTTTCGACATTGTCATTCAAATAAACTATTGACGATACGGCAAGAACACTTCAAGTCTTTTGTATTCTCCGTTCAGCAATTAACAAATAGAGCTTTAAACCGAAGTTCTAACTCTATTATTTATAAACTTTTTTCCAATTATTTATAAATTGTCTCCAAAAAATTTTTTTTACTGCTTTTCAATTTAAATATTTTATAAACTATTGAAAATACGACTAAAACCTTTCAAGTCTTTTTTATTCCCGTTAATCAATGAAGAAATTGAGCTCAAAACAGAAGCTTTAACTCTATTATTTGTTAACTTTTCTTCGATTATTTATAAACATATTTCCAAACGAAATTTTTTTGGCTTGAATTCCATACTTTTTATAATAATCTGAACACGAGAAGAAACGGAAACTGAAGAAAATGAGCCAACACCATCAAAACGTTCGAAAAGATTACCGAAAAAAATTAAGTTAACAATAATTGCGGAGTATAAAAAATTAATGAATCAATGAAGCTTTCAAAATTTTAAATTATGTTGCATTTACTTTTAGTTTATAAAATACTTACGCTAAGAAACTCCCAAAAACAAATTTTGCCCATATATTCTTATTCATTATTCATCAAATAATAGAGATGAAGCTTCTGTTTTGAGCACAATTTGTTCATTGATTAACAGAGAATAAGAAAGGCTATAAAGATTTTAGTCGTATTTTCAATAGTTAATAAGATATTCAAGTAAAAAAGCCGTGAAAATTTTTTTTTTGGAGAAAAGTTAATAAATAATTTGAAAAAAGTTAATAAATAATAGAATTAGAGCTTCGGTTTGAAGCTCTATTTGTTAATTTCTGAACGGAGTATAAAAAAGGTTTGAAGTGTTCTTGCCGTATCGTCAATAAGTTATTTTAATAAAAATGACGAAAAACTGAAAGAATACGACAAGTGCACGAAAATATTAAAAATTATATAAAAAATAGAAAACAACATTTTTTCATAACAATCGATACATGGTTGATTTCAGTATTTTTTGAAGTATTTGAAAAACAATATAACCGAAAAATTCATTTGTTTATAACAAATTGTTTATTTAATAAACAAATAAAAAGTGAAAAAATAAATTCTTCCTCAGTGTCAGAGAGCAATTAAAATAATGATTTAAAAAAACGGTCCCTTAATATTAATATTTAGCAGCAAAAGAAAGTTGTTAATTAACAAAGGCGTTTTTTACCAATTTTTTTTTTAAGAAACGATTTTTTGTTAAAAATTCTTATTTTCTTTATGGATTAGATTGCCAAGAAAAAAATTTGAAAATCTAATAAACAATTTATTTGTTTATAACAACTTTTTAAACAAAATGCGTTAAAATTAAAAAATATATATTGTTTTTAGCAATAAGATAACAAATTGATGGGATAATTGCAAAAAAAAATGTTTTATTCACGTTTTTATTTTTTTTATGCCTTTGATTGTTAATAAAAAAGTGAAAAATTTTTTTTTCCAACGGAGATCTTTTTAAAAGCAATTAAGAAACAGTTCAAAGGACTAAAAAAAAATCAGGTTTTTAGTTCAACAATTATCAGGGTTTTTATAATAACTTTCAACAAGTAAAATTTTCTAATTAACAAAGGCATAATTGGCCTTTTTTTCGCCGCTAAATTAAAATTATAAATATTGTCGGCACAGTTGCGGGAAGACGGACTTTTTTTTTATGAAATTTTCTGTTCTTTAAGAATATTTCAAATTTCGGATATCTCGAATAGTTTTTGAGATATTTGCAAAAAACCTCACACACTTTTTTTTGTTTGGTTAATTGTTTATAACTTTTGCAATTTGTTTCTCCAGATCGGTTCCGAACTAAGATTCTCTTAATGCAATTACTAATCGAATGACACCTCGATCATAATTTTCGGTTGATCTTAACTCTAATATCGGAAAATGGCTCTTGTGAACCAGTCTACTTAGCCGAATCTATTCTATCATACTGCATCACAATATGGGGGGGGGGAGTCAAATACCTCACTTAATATTCTCCAAACAACACACAAAGTAAAAATATTGGGGAATTTAAATGTGAATGCCTATGAATATAGCGTGTCGCCCCAAGAAGTATGAAATTTATTATTGATAAAAGTTGGTGCCTATCGAGAATTCTGTAATGGGCTATCGAAACGAAAGGTTAAGTTTTTCGTTAGTGAAGAAATTCGGTTTTTTAGAAAAGTCATCAAGAAACTTTGCCCGTGCGGGCCGTAGTGCGAAACTAATATCCGTGGGATTATGCCTGAATGCCTCTAAGGTCGTATCCTTTCTTGTCATAGCTCTCGATATTGAAACTCGGAGTTGTCTGTAGACGAGTCGCGTACCTGGCAAGGTGTTGCACCTGGTAGAGCTGTTTCCATGCTGCAATCTATTGAGACTCAGCTCTTAGCTTGGAGATTCGTCTTGTCGGTTAGACAAAACTCCTAAATTCATTACCCACGCGCACGCACCCATAAAATACCATTGGGAATATTTAATTGTCATCCAATGGACAACTCAGATTTACAATATCAGAGGTATACTAATGAAGTTGATTTTTCATCAATTTTTAAGTTACTAGTACTTTTTGATACACGCTATAAATAAAAAAAAGATATTACATAATTTATTGGTATATTATTGATGCGAAAAAAAGTATAGTTTTTCATAGCTTCTTCCTATTCAGTTCTTTCCTTGCAACAAACACTATGGTAACGTATTTTACCGTAAATTTGTATAATAGATTTTATCACTTTCATTTTGTGCTACATCTCGTATATAGCTATATCAGAAACATGCTTATCTAATTTAGAAACAATATTTTTATCTTCGAAAAAAGTTCCCAAAATAGTTCTACAAAAACATCCATATTTTTTTTTCGCCATTATTTGCTTGATTTTTCTCTCTGTAAACATACAACACTTCCAACATCTGCAAAAGTCTTGATTAATCCAGAAAAAGAGGCAGTTCTGTATTTTATATGTAATAATTTGAAGATATCAAGATCTGTAATATTTTTTTTTTTTTTCCATATGGAAAGGAACACCTCACACTTTATTATTTTTTATGCTCTTCACTACAAAACCTGCAATATATCAACATTTTCTGTCAAGTTGGATAATGTAGGAAGGAATTGAATCTTCCTTGAAATTCTTCATTGTCAATAATCCAATCATTAATATAAATTATATTTTTTAATTAAAGGCATTTCATGAAGTGTTATTTCAGGTAGAATTTTTTCTGGGAATTTGTTAAAATGGAAGTATAGTGTAACGAACCTAGGCCGGACCTGTCGCCTCGCGCGTTGCCGTCGACAGCGATGAGGTCATCCCCGGAGATGTTCGAGAACAGTCCAGTCGCTCTGCCGCGGAGAGCAACGGTCGATATTGGAAACGATTGGAACATGCTGGTCGCCAACTGCCGGAATTCGAAAGATCGGGAATTCTGTGACGGAGATAAATAGGTAGCCCTCAAGATGGCACGGACAGTCTGAACGAGCCCATACGATCGAGCTATACAGTGGCGTAATATAAATTAAGTTGTAGATTTAGGTGTGAAATAAATTATTAAAACCAAGTTAAGTTTATTTACGTTACAATTGGTGTCGGAAGTAAAAATAAATTGATAGACCTTTTTGTACGCCCAAAATAGACAGTGGCCCGGTTTTCGCGAAGTGGACAATTGTGCGTGGGAATATAAACTGATACACTGTTCGCGTGAAACAGAAAATAGACAGTGGCCCGGTTTTCGCGAAGTGGACAATTGTGCGTGGGAATATAAACTGATACACTCTTCGCGTGAAACAGAAAATAGACAGTGGCCCGGTTTTCGCGAAGTGGACAATTGTGCGTGGGAATATAAACTGATACACTCTTCGCGTGAAACAGACAATGCGGTGGCCCGTGGAAAAAAAAATTCGCGAAG
>JAFIRS010005575.1:0-53879 GCA_018342105.1 Gonioctena quinquepunctata
AGTTAGGGTGATTGAAGAATATGAAAAGTAACGCTGTTGCTAGTTCGAAGGTTATGCACCACACTCTCATGCATACTGAAATGAATGCGCGATCCCTTTCCCATCGACAAGCGTTACAAGGTCAACGAGAAATGAATCCCCAAGGTCATGCAAACACCACACTATCACCAGGGCACTTCAATGTCAATGATACACGACCTTCAACCTCCCCATCTCAAGGTTACTTCAAGGTTAACACATACACACATAGCCAACCCCCCCCCTTCTCAAGGTCATGGGGAGGGGGGTCAAGGTCATGGGGAGGATCCCTGAAACCGGCTCAAAACCACTACTACTTGGCATTTTGCATATTTATCCAATTCAAATAAAATGTATCCAAATATGAACACTGGAAATTATATATTTGCAACACTTCATCCACAGAAAATGCCTCAATAATTTTTAAAATAATGTCAAGAACATAAATGTCAAACTAGATTACATCTATTGAATTGACATTATTGAATAACAAATGACAAGTTTGGCAAATAATCTACTTGAGCTTGCAAATACTTATGAAACAAGAATGCAACGTTGCTAATTTGTGTACAGAATGAGATTTATTTAAACTAAATGAAATATATACAAAGTCAGTGCGGAAAAAAAAGTTTTTAATATTTTCGCATATACAAACACTCTGATGTTTATCACCCAGCAAATTGATGCAAAAATGAAGTTGAAATGATTTACTGTCACTACTCACTCAGTGACCAAGTTGGATTTCACCAGAAAATCCAACTCAGTCACTTTTTAACGTAAAAGAAGGGAACACAGCCTAACCTAACTTGGCTAACATTGCTATCCAAGTTGAACGTCTTATCGATATCTGAAGCCAAGCACGATTGGGCGCGATAAGGAACGTTCGCGTTTTAAAGCCACGTACAACTGTAGCTTACTCAGCATACTCGCAGATGTAGCCGATATACCAATGAACACGATCCCACATTACGTTTTCCCAAGTTTAGTCAATGACAACTCATATGGCAACACTGTAACTACCAGCCGGCTCATAGAAGTTACTGATCCTCTTTTTAGTTGGAAGTTATCTAGATGGAGCCAAAATGAATTAAATTGACGTATAGAATGCATAAAAACTTTTTCACGCAGTGCTGCTTGTATTAATTCATTATTGAGAAAAAAAGTTCGAAAATTATGTGAAATGGTGGCCAGTTATACGGGTGTGAAGTTATCCACAACCATAATATACACTAAGAACATGTAGCTCGGTTCTGTTTCTCGTTGAAACGGCAATGTAGGGCTCATTCCATTACACGACCGAGTTCTGTAGGTTGAGAAATGTAAGAAATAATATTTGGAATGCTTTTTGTCAGCCCGGGGGCGGGAGTGTAATCGGGGTGGAAAAGTTGAAAAAATAAAATTTACATTCAAACAGCACTGTAAAAATTTTTTTTAATCAAATTGGGGAAACCCTTTTCGGAGGGTGAGTTTTGAGGGTGGAAATGTTAAAAAAAAACTTCAGTTCAAACGGCAGTATAGAAATTTCTACATATAACCTGATACATGAAATCATTTTTCGGCCCATCGGAATGTGTGTACTAAAAGGTGGAAATGTTGAAAAAAAATTATTCAGTTTTAACGACAGTGTACAGTTTTCTAGTATGCACGATCGAATTCAGGAGGTCGAAATACATAGCACCTGATACTTGATATCATTTGTCGCCCCGTCAGAGGGTGTATATTGGGGGGTGTAAATGTTGAAAAAAATCAAAATTGATTTTTAACGGCAGTGTAGTTTTCTAGTATGCAGAATCAAATTCAGGATTTCTAAATACATACCACCTGGTATATGAAATCATTTGTCGCCCCGTCGGGGGTAAGTTTTAGGGGTGGAAATCAATATTTAGTTTAAGCAACGGTGTTGAGTTTCATGGTTTGCAGAATCGAATTCAGGAGGACAAAATACATAGTACCTGATATATGAAATCATTTGTCGTCCAGTCGGAGAATGTGTATTGGGGGTAGACATGTAGAAAAAAACAATATTCAGTTTAAACGGCACTGTAGAGTTTTCTAGTGAGCAGAATCGAATTAAGAGGGTTGAAATACATAGCAACTGATATGAAATCATTTCCCCGGTGTATCGGGATGTGAAAATGTTAAAAATTTTGTTTGAGTCTAAGTCTGAGTTTTGAGGGTAAAAATATTGATAAGATCAATATTTAGTTTAAACGGCAGTGTAGAGTTTTTTTTCTAGAGAATCGAATTCAGGAGGACAAAATACATAGTACCTGATAAATGAAATCATTTGTCGCCTCGTCGTAGAGTGTGTATTGAGGGGTGAAAAGGTTGAAGAAAATCAAAATTAAGTTAAATGGCAGTGTAGAGTTTTCTAGTATGCATAGTCGAATTCAGGAGGTCGAAATGCATACCACTTCATACATTAAATCATTTGTCGCCCCGTCGAAGAGTTTGTATTAGGGGGTGGAAATGTTGAAAAAATCTAAATTCAGTTTAAATGGGTTTAAAACACATACCATCTGGTATATGAAATCATTTGTCGCCCTGTCGGAAGGTGAGTTTTAGGGGTGGAAATATTGAAAAAAAAACAATATTCAGTTTTCTAGTATGCAGAATGAAATTCAGGAGGTTGAGATACATACCACCTAATATATGAAATTATTTGTTGGGAAAAAAAAATCTGTTTAAACGGCAGTGTAGAGTAATCTAGTATGCAGAATCGAATTCAGGAGGTTGACCACATACCACCTGGTATATGAAATCATTTGCCGGAATGTGAGCTTTAGGAAAGGGAATGTTGAAAAAAAATCAGAAACGTTTTCCGTTTGCCGAATCGAATTTAGGAGGATAAAATACATAGTATCTAATATATGAAATCATTTGTTGTCTCGTCGGAGGGTGTGTATTGGAGGTGGAAATGTTGGAAAAATCAAAATTCAGTTTAAACGACACTGTAGAGTTTTCTAGAAAGCAGAATCGAATTCAAGAGGTCGAAATACATACCACCTGATGTATGAAATCATTTGTAGCCCGTCGGAGGGTACGCTCTTCTATTTGACAACAACGGTTGTGTCGTTTCCACACGTGAATCGAAGGGGTTCAGATTTTCAATCAAGTGATTCACTCATCTCTCTCAAATTAGGTAGG
Organism: Gonioctena quinquepunctata; assembly: GCA_018342105.1. Taxonomy (NCBI): domain Eukaryota; kingdom Metazoa; phylum Arthropoda; class Insecta; order Coleoptera; family Chrysomelidae; genus Gonioctena; species Gonioctena quinquepunctata. The sequence goes on from JAFIRS010005575.1 coordinate 3,166, forward strand.
TATTCAGACCAATCAATAGAGATTTTTTCGTAACAAAAGTACTACCAGGAAACCGACTGTTCCATCATAGTCCGTAGTTATGTCCTCTTACAGTAGTATAGCTAAGGGGGTTCTGGCGCAGTTGAGGGTGCGCTAGAACCCGCCTAGCTCCACACGCTCTCTCCTACTCCCGCCATATGGTCCCGCACCGCAACTGGTTTGGGGGCTGTCACCGAGGTCTGAGACAGCTGGGAACGTTATGGGGGTCGTTTTGGGGCCCAACCATATATAGAAAAAAATATAGCTGCCGTAGGTTGAGTGAGAAAAAAAAATTGGGTCTGGGGGCCGCGTCTGGGGTGTTAAGTGGTCTCTAGGACTGTCACGGAGGTGTGAGAGGTCTCGGGTTGTTTTGGGGCCCAACGATGTATAGAAAAAATATGGCGGGTGTAGGTGAGGAATTTCAAGATGTTTGTCATAGGGGGCCCCGCCTGGGGGTGTGTGACGGTCTCTGAGTGTTGTCACTGAGGCTGGAGATAGCTGAAGGCATTATGGGGTCCCAGTCATACATAGAAAAAAAATGGCGGTTGTAGGTTAAGAATTTCAGTCCGTCCGTTATGGGGGGTCCCCGCCTGGGGTGTTTGACGGTCTCTGAGGGTTGTCACTGAGGTTGGAGATAGCTGGAGGCAATATGGGGGCCCAATCATTCATAGGAAGAAATATGGCGGTTGTAGATTAGGAATTACAAGATGTCCGTTATGGGGGGCAACGACTGGGTTCTTCAGCGGTATCTGGAGGCTGCCACGGAGGTGTGAGATGTCTCGGGACATTATAGGGACCCCCAACCATATATATCTGTAGGTTAGGAATTTCAAGATGCCCGTCATGGAGGCTGACTCTCTTGAGGTATTCATCGGTCGAAGAGCCCCCGCCTGTGGGATATTCAGCAGCCTCTGGAGGTTGCCACTAAGGCTTGAGACAGCTGGAAACGTAATGAATGCATTATGTGGGGGCCGTATTGGAGCTCGCAGTCATTCATAGGGAAGAAAAAAGTATGACGGTTTTAGGTTAAGAATTTTAACGGTTTCTGGGTATTGCCACTGAGGTCGTACGCATTCGTGGGGGGGGCTCGGAACTCAATCATATATGAAAAGAACAAAGAAAAAATGTTCATCCGATTGCAGCCACTCTCTCCATTAATACGTCTCTGTCGTTTGATATGTTTGAATATACTTTTCGCGTCAAATGATTGCATCATAATTTGACCTTGACTATACAAAATATTCTCACGGTTCGAGCGTTCCGATTCTAAGAATTCCTATCTTTATTTTTTCTCGGAATTAGCTTATGATTGAAAAATTTCAAGAATTGGATAATGGTGTCAGCGAATTTCTCAGAAATCCAGATCTGACCAACAACACCTGAATAAACAATCCATTCCGAGAATTATGTCTTGCCACTGATTCTGAGAAATTAATTGCGCCGCAGTTTTATGTTTCTGTGAACGGCAATAATGGTATAGTCATTCGAAATTTTCATAGTACAGTCAATCTCAGACATTTTACACAACCGAATTTCTTCATTTTTTCCCAATGACAAAGAGGTTGGATTTTTAATCTTCCATTTTCGACGGAATTTAGTTTTTGTATTACTCACTAGGTGGCGTCACTATCGTTCAACCTCACACCCTACCGATTTTGTATTTTGAGAAAAGCATCATTTTTTTTTTCATCTTGTATCACTTGGAATATGTAAGCGCTGCTGTCGTGAAAAATTATTTAAGTGTTTTGCCCCGTTCAAGTGGTTCATTATTGTTCCAGACGTTCAAGAGATATGACATATTTCTTCGGAGCAACTGTGTGTGTGTTCAAGAAATACCACAAAATGTATATTTTCTATACATGTACAGGATGTTGGCGATCGTTATGTTATTTCATTGAAAATTCTCTCAGATGGGGATATAGGAAAACCAAAATGCAGCCCCGTGACATATGTCAGCGTATCACATTAAGGATGATAAATGAAGAATAATCTTTATGGAAGAATGTAAATTATTGTTGGAATATAGAAGGAAGTAATAGTTGTAGAGTGTTATTTTTTCAAATTAACCCAACATAACCAATTTTTTGCGTTCAATGCTATTAAACAAAAGAATAAGTTCTGCAAACGTTGGAAACCGACTATGGTTTGCTAAACACCTTCGAAAAAACGAAAAAATTCATAGTTGATAGAGATTTGTATTTAAATTCATTCAATAAAGGATTACTTTCTCATAAAACCAGAAAATCCAAGTCAGTGTCATGAAATATTGGATAATTGGCAGTTGTAAAATATTTATACTCAGTTTGAATTTTATCAGCCTAGCAGCCAGTTAATTTAACCAATCAAGACATTTTCAACTATAAGACGATTTTAATGCTCACCAATGTACACGAACTACCCAACGGCAAAATAGGTCATGGAAATATAAGAATATCATATCCAAATTGTTTCCACCCAAGAGAGCTAGTGAAATTTGGCACCGATGCTGGGTCGCGATGAATTTTTATAGCGGTGCTGTCGAATTCTACTCGTTTTCTGGTGGTAGGTTCTGGGTGGTGGTGTATGCTCATATTTTATATGTATGAAGGTATATTGATTGTGTTGTGTTGGGCAACTAGAACGTGTTGGTTGTATTGTGTTGGACAACTAGAACGTGTTGGTTGTGTGGTGTTGGGCAACCAGAACATGTTGGTTGTGTTGTGTTGAGCAACTAGAACATGTTGGTTGTGTTGTGTTGGGCAACTAGAAATTTGGATATGATATTCTTATATTTCCATGAATAATTTTTACGTTGGGTAGTTTGTGTACATTAGTGAGCATTAAAATCGTCTTATAGTTGAAAATGTCTTGATTGGTGAAATTAACTGGCTACTAGGCTGATAAAATTCAAACTGAGTATAAATATTTCACAACTGCCAATTCTCCAATATTTCATGACACTGACTTGGATTTTTTGGTTTGATGGGAAAGTAATCCTTCATTGAATAAATTTAAATACAAATCTCTATCAACTATGAATTTTGTGCCGTAACCTGGACTCGAACCAGGGTTCTCTAGATTATGAGTCTAACACTCTACCAACTGAGCTATTTCGGCTTACAATCATATGCATATGACAAATTATATAACGACAACCATTCATATGGCTTGCGACAAATGTTGAGTGACTATTAGCCTGAAGAGATCTGAGGGAATATAATATAACTGTATAACAAAAAGTACCTGAAATCTGGGGAATTCTTCCATATTCCTACTGGAAACTCCCATAAGAGCCTGTGTGTTAGAGAGAGAGATGGAGATAGTGATTTATTCTCTAGATCTAGGGAAAATTATCAAAATGGGGTCAACGTGGTAACCAACCCGCCCGACCATCATGGCTGGAGCTGAGCTATAACAAGAAGTGTCAGGAGAGTCTGAGGTGATTCAAACCAAACAAAATAAATCAGATCCTTGCGGGACATTCATTTTTTACAGACTCGAGTAAATATAACCGTAATTGGCTATTAGGTTGAACTGTGAAGTTGACGTCTGACCAATGCACTTGAATCCTACGTTTTTCTTTTTAAGCCCAACGTTCGCCTGAAGATTTATTCTCCTCCAATACACTAAAAATTCAATTTGTCCGTATCGTCCTGTCTCGCGGATACCAACATCATTATCATGGAGATGGCATTTCTATGAAAGAATTTCGTAAGGGAGGCAAATGTTGGGCGATCCTCAAACATTGAACGATTCTAATATTATTTACGGCTAACCCTCGTACACCAACATGAAGACTGACGTCACAGCGATGACATCACTAGTTATATAGATTTCAACTGAGGTTCTCATATTTGAGATTAAGGGCGGTTGGAGGGGTGTTGATGGGGTGTTGATGGGTGTTGATGGGGTGTTGATGGGTGTTGATGGGTGTTGAGGGGTGTTGAAGAGGTTCCTATAAACATGACTGATGCGGCAGCGAGTGTCAGTTACATTCGAGACTCCGAAGCGTTAACATGTCCCTGCTACCTGATCTTGACTGTTATGGCATTACTTTGAACGGATTGACATATTATATCGGCGGGGAATCTATAAACATTGATGGTGGAACTTTGAAATTGGGTCAAGTCTCTTTCGAATTAACACAAGGTTTGAAAGAACTTCTAACCAAAAATCAACCCTTAAATTTCACAGAACAAGAAATTATAAGACGATTCTGGTGCTCACCAATGCACACAAAAGATCCGATGGAAAAATGACCACAAACAAGTCATGGAAATATAGAAAAATAATTTCCAAATTGTTTCCACCGTTGACGAAATGGGGCATAGAGGTGCCGGTGGTGATGGAGGGGGAAGTAAACATGGCAGCCTATTGCCAAATTCCTTCCGAGCCGTTATCTGTGGTCCTAGCGGATCAGGAAAAACGAACCTTGTGATGTCGTTGTTGGCGAATGACAACGGCCCCAAATTCGCAAATATCTACGTCTATTCAAAATCCTTGTATCAGCCCAAGTATCAATTCCTCGAAGAAGCGCTGAGCGGTGTGGAAGATGTTGGCTATTTCCCGTACAGGGACAACGATGAAATCATCTCTATGGAAGATGCCCGATCTCACTCTATATTCATCTTTGACGATGTGGCCTGTGATGGACAACAGAAAATTCGCGAATATTTCTCAATGTGCAGACCCAAACACATCGATGCCATCTATCTCTGTCAGACTTATTCGAAAGTACCCAAACAGCTGATACGTGACAATTGCAATATGATTGCGCTCTTCAAACAGGACGAAATCAACTTGCGACACGTTTTCGATGAGCACGTTTCCCCCGACATGACTTTCGAACAATTCAAAAAGCTGTGTTCAGTCAAGGACTTTGATTTGAACAATGGCAGATACCGCAAAAACTTTGACATGTATATAAAATATATAGTTGTGTCAAGAGCAGCAGAAAAAAAATGACAGAAATTCGTCGTCGAGATATATGGAAAAAGGTAGCTGTTCCTGAAAATGGCAGAAATTCGTTGCACCTGGCCACCCAAACTTGGAAATTGCTGATATGTATTTAGTGAATATTGTCCATTATATAGAACAAGAATTGTTAATGATTCATGTTTTGAATTAAGAATAGTGTATAATGACACTGAATTTTATTTTTTCTACCTTTTTTTTATTTTTTTCAGGTACAATGAGAAAACTATAGTTCTGGTCATAATGTGACATCACTGAGAGATTCCAAAGAGATTTTTCAACTGGATTTTCAACTGGATTTTCAACTTATCCTGAAATTTGACGTCTGTTAAGTATTTTCTGTGGAATGCTCCCTCCAATGAGGTAATAGAAGACCTTTTTTAGATTTATTTACTCACTTACCTATTTCGTATTCGAAATATCTGAAGGCACTCTTCTTTTGGTTCGAAACCATCGAATTCATTCAAATTATATCTATTTTTCTCTTTATCACTTTATTTCATAATAAATATTACCTGAAGGTGACCGACACTCTTCTTTTGGTACGAAACTGTCGAATTCATACAAATTGATCTTTGCAGTGGAACATTCAATGTGTGAGACCCAACTCATACTTGATTGTCTGATCATTTTTGTTTTGAAATATATTTGAATACTCAAGCTATAGGAAAATTTTCAATTTAAAATTATGTTCTGGAGCATTGAATCTAATGAAATATTTTGACTGGATTTCAGAGAAATGCATGGAAGTGACTGATGGTGGTATGACATCATTCAAGCTTTATATGAATTTGTGTGACGTCAACCATTTCTCAGAATCGTAAACAATTAGTTTCCAACTTGTTCTTTGAATAATGATATGCAATTTTGATTCAATGCTTCATCTGTGATAAAATAAGTTTCTATTTTCACTTGAAGTCAATGTAAAAGTGGGGTATGGGAAAAATAAAGACATATTCAATATTTTTGGTTTATTCATCCAAAAATATATATATATATATATAATAATGATGATAGTTAAGGCACTATATATATATATATATATATATATATAGAATAAAAGAAATCTGTTACGAATCCAAGAGAGCCCACCATCCGCCTACAGCCTGTTTCATGGTTTCCCAATCATCAGGGCGGCTTGTGGTCTCTTTCGAATTCGTATCAGATATCGAGTAGTGCTAATACCTATCGGCAAGTACGAAAATGTGAAAAGCATCAAATTATAGATAGTGACACCCATATCTCTTATTCTCGTTATTTGTTTTGCGTTTGGTGTCGTGGATTGGCCTATGCTGACATCTGTTGGTGACCTATCAATGTGCACGAAATTTCGTGTCATTAAAATTCCACGATAGCAGGTCTAAGCTTCACCGCACAGATTATAGGTGTCACTATCTATAATTTGATGCTTTCCATATATATATATATATATATATATATATATATATATATATATATATATATATATAATATATATATATATATATACAATATTTTTCTGGTTTTTTATATAAAATATAATAATAATGATTATGATATAACTGAAATTAATAATAAATAATAAAAAAGATAAAAAAAAAAAAATAATAACAATGAATATATATATATACAATGGTTATGTGAGAGAGAGAGGATGGAGAAAAAAACAGCATTCATTTTTCAATTATCACGCTAACACAATAAATGGAAATTTGGCATTGAAAAAAAGATTATTAAATACAAGTTGGGTGGTAGATGGGGGGTGGAGGTTGGCTATTCATTCATGAAGCTATAATGGCCCCATGCAAGTGTATCGTTCGATCCGGGGATGAGTGTTCTTTTATCGTCGAATGGACTTAGAGCGATTTTGTTTTGTTCAATACTAAAAACATTATGGGCATATGAACGGATGCATCGTTGACTAGTCGATAGGGCGATTTTGTTTTGTTCAATACTAAAAACATTATGGGCATATGAACGGATGCATCGTTGACTAGTCGATTTTTCCTTCTGATCTCTAAGACAATCGACATAGTCATCGAAAGAAATTTTATTTTCTACAACATTGTATCGGACTCCTTTGGATTTTTTAATGTAGTTTTTGCCCTGAATTTTATAAGTGTATAATTTTGAACGGAGTCGGACGGAATCTGTCATGATACACCCGTTCACTTCATCTTTCATCAAATCTGGAATTTTCCTGTTTACCTGCGGAGTACCGTACGAGTTTTCGCATGGGTAGTCACTCGTATCGAATTTTTCCAAATTTTCCTCGATTAATTCTCTATATACATCATCACATTTAATTTCATATATGAGAGAATCCGTATCCGTGATCATCAACTTACACTGATTGGTCTCGAATTTTTTCAACATGAATTTATAGTGGAAATCGTAAACACAAATTTTGGAAATATCTAGAATAGCCATAACAATGTAGAGGGGTTTATTGAATAGCAGTTCAGACTTGTTCATTTCGATAGCCATCAAGTTTTCATCGAAAATGGTTCGATTGTGGAATTTCGGGTTACTTATCAGATTTTTTACCCCATATCTACCCTTCCATTTATTGACCATTTTTACCACTCTGTGCTTTCTGATGTTTTCCATGATCTTTCCAAAAATAATGTTTATGGCCAATTTATAGTTATTTTTGCCGAAAGTGGTTGTAGCTTGGGCGCGTAATTTTGTATTTGATTCAATGTAGGGCTGCAGCCATGCCGATTGTTTAAACTGCAACACCCTGTGAATTTTTTTGAGAATAAGGCCGTTTTCCAAAGCTTGTTTCAATATGCAGTAATGTACAACATAGTTTTCTTTTGTTGTACAGGGTGGTCAATAATTTAGGTAATTTTGAACCTAGAGGAGTTCGATGTTCTGCACAAAGTGGAAAATCTCTGTGTTCGTCATGTATTCCTTCGGGGTATTCCAAATCAACTTCAAGGATGTAGCCGATGTCCGAAGTATCCGACACCTCCAGAACGTTCAAAGAATCGAAATCTTCGATCCATTTGAACCCTCCAGAGGGTAAATACTACCTCAAAGCCCATCCAAAGAGATTATTCACGTCCAAGTATAATAAATATTTGGAGAGTTGTTGAAGATCATACCTCTCCCCCATATATTTATTATTCGCTTGAGAGAATCGGTTACAACACTGACTTATACCGCCCCGAATCCTTTTTTCCACAAACAAAAACATCTCGACATCTTTCATCTCCAGCTTACACTTTGTATACTTTAACATACATGACCACGAATAGCCAGGCATGGTATAGTACCAAGCGGGGTCGAGTCCATAAGTGGGTGGCATGACCCAATTGCCGAAAATTTTCAAAGACGTCACATAGCAGAAGGATATCTGTTTTCATGTATGAGTCAGAGTAGTCGCCCAGTGTTGCCAAATCGAACTATTGCCACACCTTCGGGCATGTTGGTATTCATGCTCGGAAATGTCACAATCGTTCAGCTGATTATGGAATTTATCGGTATCTGGCAACGCTGTAATCTCGAGTTTCTCCATGGAATCCACAAAGTCGTAGGGGGATACCCCTTTGCGCGTAATTAATGAAAATTGTTCATTGTTCAAATTTTGAAATTCGCGCTTTGTGTTACAGAGATCTTCCACTCTGAGCGTGCGCACCAACTCGTCCAGGCTTGCGCCCATGAATCGAAATGAATCAATAAAACGGAATTTAATGTCTGTCCGTCGTATTGTGTGAAAGATATATATTTTTCCTTGTTTATCGTTTCGCGATATCTCGAATAATTAAATGGCTGTCATAGCCGCTAAGATTATGGAAAACAATGGGGAGCACAAAGGACTTTTTATAATTGAGATTACATGGGTTTTGATGTGCCCATCCTCTAAATGCACCTGTGAAATGGTTATGTTCGGCTACAATCATTTGATCTTTTTGGAAAGGTTTCTCGCAAATATGACAAGTTGAATCCGCCACCGTTCTTATGGGATTGACGTACATGGGGACGATTTTTAAAATTTTTCCTTCCACGAATTGGGCTATGACTTTTAATTGTTCCGCGAACCATTCCATCGAATCCAAACGTCGATTGCTATCGTTATATGACAGAGTGTCATCATAATTACATTTGAAATATAAGCCTGCGCTATAGGGAATGTGTTTTTGGTATTTCGCCGTTTTGGACTTGGTTTCATCATCAGTGAACGGTTCCAAAATTGATTCAAAATCAGCATATATCACAAATGGAACCATTTCTTTGTGTTCAAAGTCCTTGAACTCGACATGGTCATATTTTGGGAAGGAAATTTGGTAATGATTGGCTTTTTCACAATCAACAGTATGATTGTCTAATTTTTCCTAACTACCAAAATAATTTAAACATCTATCACAAATGTAATATTTTGCCCTATGTTTACTGATTTGTGAGCTAACCAATCGAGAAAGGTCTTTAATCCAGCAATAATAGAATTTAATGTCTGTCTGTTCGTCGTCTTCGTCGATTTCCGGCGGTGCCTCGTAATCATTCAATTTACCCGAATATTTATTTTGAATCATGAGTAGGTTGACATGTCGAGCCAATTTTTCTTTTGTAAGTCTCGTCGGTACAGTCGTCAAAAATGTATGTCCATCGTCGTCGTCATCGTTATTCGCTGATGATTTAACCAACTCCGAAATATAAACATTCACCGAAATACCGTTAAGTTTTTCTAATTTTGAAATTTGACTGAGAGTTATGGGAAATTACAACCCCTCCATATTCATTACGGTTGACCAATGAGGGTATTTTGATGTACGCTGTGCATCTTTCTCAGTGGGATACAGAGCGGAAACCACCGCCCATCCGAAACATTCGTTGTCGTCGGTATTACGCGCGTTAATATAAGCCTTTTTTGTAGCAATGGCTTGTGGAAGTTCGATGAAAGATGAACCCTTTTTGCCCAAACCTGATTGATTAATATTCACTTCCAAATTTACGATATTTTGTAATGCCCACCCGCTTTCTTCCCCACAAAATTCCTTCAATTTATTACCCAATTTATCTACAACAAATTCCTCGAACCACCTTTGTAAATCTGTTCCTGTATCAATCACTTGGTTTTCAGTATTGAGGTATTTTAAATCGAGTTTTTTCCCATCCAAGCCCATTTTGACGAATTCCCCGCAAAAACAAGTATTCACCTTCAGTATGGGGAATTTTTTCAATATGTTATTGATTCTACGTTTGAAAAGGCTTAAGGCGTCTTTGAAAAATTGAATCGTGTCTTTGTGAACCAAATTCATGATTATACCTGTACGAACTCGTCCCCGGAACGTCGACTTCAAATCTTCCCGAATGACTCGGCTTTTTAGATTTTTTCTGGCGGCCAACTCCTGACCCTCCACCCCCATTTTTTTTATAAAATAACATGTTTTTAAATGTCCCAAATTTGTCACTAATTTCCTCAGTGACCCAATGGAACTGTTGGCAGAAATTTTGATTCCCTTATTACATAGCCGAATACTACGTTTTAAATGTTTTAGCCAAGTTTCGCGTTCCATTGGGCTGGATATTTGTTTGAGAAGTTTTTGAGCCTCCCTGTATTTAATAATCATCTCATCGCTGAGAGCGGCAATTTGTTCAGAATTCATGGTTATTTAAAAAACGAGAAAAATGAATGCTTTTTCACAAACAAAATATAGATATTTTTTTTTTCTCTCTCTCTCACCTTGATTTAATGAAATCGAATACAGCCGTCCCAGTTGGCACCAGTTGGTCTCAGTTTTTATGATGATGGATGAATGGACTTAGCTGTGGATGAATTCGTTGTGGATGGTTTTATGATTATTGAATAGTCTCGAGGTTTGAACTCCAGGACAGCTGAACAGCTCAATTCGACGTATCCCAAAATGTGTATTGCGGCAGCTCGACCACTAATAAAATTGTATGGATTGACTGGACTGCACTTTCTATATCTGTAAAAAAAACGTATAGTACAGTATAACGAAAAAAAAAACTCAATAAATATGAATTTCTAAAACTCTCAATAATTCGAAAAAGAAATTTTTTGGAACTCTGAATTGGTAATTTACTCACATCTTTTCAGTATGGGATTACTCAATTAAATGACTGGGAGAGAATGAAAGAGACACGTCTTGCTCTTACGGAAGTCAAAGTACAAATGACGTTGCACGTCCGCGATCATTACATTATAGAAAAATTACCGCCACCACTTCCTACCCTCATCACTTTGATATTAATGAAAAAAACTCTCAACCGAAAATAATTATAATAATAAAATGATCGAATGTTAATAATAATAAAATACTCGAATGTTATAAAAATGATGATGAAAACTAGCGTACAGTCGGTAATGCAGAAACTCTCTGAAATACTCACATATTTTTCAGTCTGGAAACCCCAATAATCCAACTAGGAGAGAACGAAAGAGGCTCGTCTTACTCTTACAAAAGTCAGAGTACAAATGACAATAGTCGTCCGCGATTATTCAGTTATAGAAAAATTACCCCCCCCCCACTTCCTACCCTCATCACTTCGATATTAATGAAAAAAACTCCCAACCGAAAATAATAATAATGATAAAATGATCGAATGTTAATAATAATAAAATACTCGAATGTTATAAAAAGAATTATAACAAATAGCGTACAGTCGGTAACGCAGAACACTTCAATTACTTACATATTTTTCAGTCTGGAAACCCCAATAATCTAATTAGGAGAGAACGAAAGAGATACGTCTTGCTCTTACGAAGGTCAGAGTACAAATGACAATAGACGTCCGCGATCATTCAGTTATAGAAAAATAACCTCTTCCCCCACCACCACTCTATTCTGAGCATGCGCACAACCCTCGCGGTGCATGACCAACAAATTAACCGTGCTTATCTTTCAATTTTCATCGATTACAGTAATATATAGCAGAAAATTTTTTTTTACCTTCATTATTTCTAAATTTTTAGTAAGTTTTTCTATGGTGTCGTTCACTCTTGCGGGCCAATGATTCAAAAAGAGTTAATCGCCTCGTCGTGTAAGAGAGTGAAAAAATTATCTAAACCCAAAATAATAATAATAATGAAAAAATAAATCGAGATGTTATAGAAAGAATGAAATGAATCGAATGATTGGTAATGGAACGCTAGAAATACTCACACTTTACTGCTTGAGGAGACTCTGAGAAAAATATATTTTCTCTAAATACAGATGTTTCTCTCTCAACGGTCAAGACACAGATGACAATACTCGTCCGCAATCATAAGGTTATAGAAAAATTACCCCCACCACTTTTTACCCTCATCAATTTGATATTTATGAAAAAAGTCCTCAACCAAAAAATAATAATTATAATCGAATGTTATAGAAAGAATGATAAATCAACCGAAAACGATAATAATAATAATAATAATCAGCTACTATATATGAATCTCACCTCGATTCTTTGATGAAATCGAATACTGCTGTGGTCTTCGTCGTGGTGGCTTGGTGACCAGAGAAAAGTTGTTCAGGTTGGAGTTGCGGTTTCAAGATTTCGAGAATCAGCAACTATGGTGTCCCCAGTAACTCTCGAAAGGACTCAATGACTCGAATAAGAATGATGCAACAGCAAACAGAACATATACTTGATTACTTTTTCTGAAAACAAATCGGTAGAGTGTAAGACAGAGCGACAACAGCGCCACCTGGTGAGTAATTCAAGAACTAAGTTCAGCGATGACGTCACCTAGTTATATAGATTTCAGCTGAGGTTCGATGGTGTACCTGATAAGTTTTGACAAATTAACAGAGTGCAAGGAAAAACCGGAAGACTGGACGTACCATCATTCGCCCTAAACACCCCTAAACACCTCTAAACACCCCTAAACACCCCTAAACACCCCTGAACACCCCTAAACACCCCTCAACACCCCTCAGCACCCATCAACCCCCATCAACACCCATCAACACCCATAAACACCTAAAAACTTGAAAAATTTCACTCCCAACTATCCTAGAAAAAATAGACAAAATCAGCTGTGAAACGTCTGAGATATATCACAATATTAAAATTTGACCATTACCAATAACAAAAATATCAAGTTTAATAATTCTGAAAATATCATACTTTGACCTCACTACGGCAACGCTGGAAATACCTCGACCCCGAGAATAATTAATATCTCTATAGGTTTGTTTTGGTTCGCAGTCAGAATGGTTCTGAATCGGTTCAAAGCAGTAGGACAGTCGTGGCATGGAAAACTTGGTGCGAGCCCACTTTGAATATACGAGTGTGCGACTGTTTTGAACGGTTCAGAATCGCTAGAACTGCGAACCAAAACAAGCCTTATATCAGCTATCAGCTGATTTTATACCAGCACGAACATGTATATCGCGAAGCTTCCCAGATGTTCGCTTCGATTTATTATAAACTACAGATATATTTCATATTTCATTTGTTTCAATACCTTTGGATTACTGTGATCATTTCAATCAAATTCGTTTGAGTACATGTGGAAAATGATAATTTCAGTGATTGTTCATGGATTGAATAAAGTGTTGTGTTCATTTTCAGTGTTGATTGGAATGAATATTAATTGCAATAAGTACCTATTAATTTAGAATGAAAAATGAATGGAATTCGTTTGGAAATGATAATTTCTGTGCATTTTCGTGGGTTGAATACATGAGCGTTCAGGCATTATAATTAAATTGAATATGGTTTTTCCAGTGGCTAAGAGCAAATTTTTTATGAAAATATATTAACTTTCGGTGATATGGAATGAAGGTTTCAAGTATTTTTTGTTGGAACGATTACCGTGTACCTACTTCATTTCATATAGACTGAGAGTTGATTTTTTACTGCAGACGACGAATTACTCCTTTTTCAGGAAATTTGATGTATTATGAGCTAGATGCCTACTTGATTTTGGTACCTAGGTTTTTCAATAGTTCATGTGTATGCTTGGAAATTTTAAGACATTCACAGTGACTGAGAGATGATTTTTTTCATGGAAAATAATAAAAGAATGTATGTATGGTGTTCAAATATTCCTACAGATATAAAAAAAAAAAAAAAAAAGTTGAAAAATACGGCTTTCATGAAATCTGTCAATGCGTTGAATATTAGGTTGATACAAAAATAACACTTCCGGAGAAAAATAAAATGAGAGAATGAGTCGAAATATAAAAAAACATGACATGTTCCCGTCAGCTTCAAATACTGAAATTACAAGTAGAACTCTGAATTTGTTGAAAATATAAACAGGATGTTCATAAAATCAGATGTGGAATCATCTGCGACTTAAAGATAAACTTTAGTCACTATCTTCCATCGTCAAGATAACCTCTTGTGGGGTATTCATGTTGAAGTTTTTATTTATTGATTGAATACCAGATTGTCATAGATCAGTGATCCAAATTCTGATAAAATATATAATGCATGAAAAATAAATAATTTTTTGGAATGTTTCCTCGTAAACTTGGAAAACTAAAATTTGCAGGAAGAACTCTCCATAGTAAAATTGTTTAATTGTAAAATTGATTCAAAGTGTTTGCTTGGTTTATACGAAAAATCTGAATTGTTCAGTTCCATCTGCGAAGTTCATGTCTAGTATAAGAGAATAAGTTTAAAAAAGGCCAAAAAATCCGAATGAAATAACATGAATATGGGGAAAAAAACTTACCTTTTTTCAATAAACACTCACTGAGCGCAAAAAATACACACGATTCATACGACGTTTGATGATCAAATGACTGACTCTGTGTTGAGAGCAATATCTATGAAAACCGATACGTAGTTTGGGATTCCCAACATGACGTCACACACGAACTTGATCTAACCTGATGCCTACGGATCGTAAGATTGGCGCCGATAATTATCGATAAACACATTGGAAAATATTCCATCGTTCAGATATAAATGACTTTAAATTTTTAAGCGATCTCAGTGCAGAAGATTCGCATAGATTTATTCATTGAATTTATTATAGTATCTGTGCCTATGACAGTGGTGGATATATATATATATATATATATATATATATATATATATATATATATATATATATATATTCGCTTTCTTGTCTGTATTTTGTTGTCTGTCTGTATCAATTATAATAATAGTATTGAGAAGCAATAAATTTCAGAATAACTTCCCGATGAGTAGATACTTAAAACTTTGAACATAGCCCAGAACTGAATGAAAATGCAATATTAAATTCGCTTTCTCGTCCGTCTGTATGTTTGTTTGTCTGTATTAATGATAAATAATAGTAGTAAGAAGCAATAAATTTTAGAATAATTTCCCGACGAGCTAGAGACTTGAAACTTTGAACATAGCACAGAACTAAATGAAATTGCAATATTAATTCGCTTTCTTGTCCTTCTGTCTGTTCGTTTGTCTGTAGCAATTATAATAATAGTAGTAGTGAGAACCAATCAATTTCAGAATAACTTCCCGATGAGCTAGAGACTTGAAACTTTGAACATAGAACATAAATAAATGAAAATGCAATATTAATTCGCTTTCTTTTCGGGTCGGTCTCCATAACGGATATATAATGAAATTCTGAACCTAAAACCGTCATACTTTTTTCTTCTCTATGAATGACTGCGAGCTCCAATACAGCCCCCACATAATGCATTAATCACGTTTCCAGCTGCCTCAAGCCTTAGTGGCAACCTCCAGAGGCTGCTGAATATCCCACAGGTGGGGGCTCTTCGACCCCCATAAAGGAAATTTGTTTCTCAACTTTAACTACAACCGCTATATTTTTTCTATGAATGATTGGGGCCCCCTTGACGTTCTCATTCATCTCAGACCTCCGTGAGAGACTCTCGATACCGATAAATACCTCAAGAGAGTCAGCCTCCATGACGAGCATCTTGAAATTCCTAACCTACAGCCGCCATTTTTCTGCCTATATATATATGGTTGGAGGTCCCCATAATGCCCCGAGACATCTCACACCTCCGTGGCAGCCTCCAGATACCGCTGAAGAACCCAGTCGTTGCCCCCCATAACGGACATCTTGAAATTCCTAACCTACAACCGCCATATTTTTTCCTATGAATGATTGGGCCCCCATATTGCCTCCAGCTATCTCCAACCTCAGTGACAACACTCAGAGACCGTCACACACCTCAGGCGGGGACCCCCTCATAACAGACGGAAATTCTTAGCCTACAACCCCATTTTTTTTCTATATATGACTGGGCCCCCCCCCCTATAACAAACATCTTGAAATTCCTCACCTACACCCGCCATATTTTTTTCTTTACATCGTTGGGCCCCAAAACAGCCCGAGACCTCTCACAACTCCGCGACAGTCCTAGAGACCACTCAACACCCCAGACGCGGCCCTCAGACCCAATTTTTTTTCTTACTCAACCTACGGCGGCCATATTTTTTTCTATATATGGTTGGTCCCCAAAACGGACCCCATAACGTTCCCAGCTGTCTCAGACCTCAGTGACAGCCCCCAAACCAGTGGCGGTGCGGGACCATGTGGCGGGAGTAGGAGAGAGCATGTGGAGCTAGGCGGGTTCTAGCGCACCCTCAACTGCACCAGAACCCCCTTAGCTATACTACTGCTAGGCGGGTTCTAGCGCACCCTCAACTGCACCAGAACCCCCTTAGCTATACTACTTGTTATGTTTCCTACTCCAAACTGTCACTTATAATTGCACGAGAGGTTTGTATTTTATCGGGTAAATTTAGGTTGTTTAATGAGAAACTGTTGCCTAGCAATTAGACGAGAAAAAGTTTCAACTATTAAAAACGCGACACCGAAAGGTGGATCGTTCTCAGGTTGACAGTTTTTCGAGTCAAATTGCTGAAGGAAACAGTTTAGTATTTGAATAACACAAATTTACCCGATATCAGTACAAACATCGAGTGTAATTCGGCAGGACAATTTAAGGAATAAGAAATTTAGAAACATATCAATGCAAACTTCATTTATTTTGGTAACCAACACCGCGATAATGATAAACAAATGAATAAGTGAAAAAACCACTAGTGCATTTGTCGCTGTAAAAGTTGCAGCTAACTTCTGCCGCTGTCAAACTGACAATTGCACTGTGGCATATGCGATTTTTCATACAAGAGTTGAATTGTCATTGTTATATTTGTTATAAACATTTAAAAGCATTTTTTTTATTTTTTATCGATTTTGACTTGAATTTTGAAAACTCAAAAGCAATCTCGATACTCTCAATGGACGAATTGTAGAAAATCAAAATGAGCCCTAGCACAACTCTATTGGATTATTAGTAACGGAAAAAAACCGGAAAAATCTGCGTTTTTTTTTTAAATTCATAACACCGCCATTTTTTATGTTTTGAAGCAGGCTCTCCACGACATAGTGGTGATTGATATGTACTTTATGTGTGGAAATTCCGGATTTCAAAACAAACATTGAGAGAACATTTGTTGTGAATGGGCCTGAATATTTGGTTATTTATAAATTACAAAAAAGAAAATGTACGGACATTTCACTTACAAACAAAATAAAAATTTCCAAGATCATTGAAAAATTACCACCAAAAACAATTAACATGAATCGGATGCCATAACTTTATGTTCTGACTTCAACAACAGTGTGAGGATATTTTCTCTTTACAAGCAAATCTTGGCGCTTCTTTATGGATTTCGGATTTGCCTCGGGCACCACCTTCTGTTTATAGTGGGATGGCCACTTGCACCGGGCACCCTCAGTGAAGAAATAACATTCCAGGGTTCAACTATGGTGCCGAATTCAACCGGGCTCAAAACCTGGATGTAGGCTGCGTAATAGATAGCAATAAACTCAAGCAAATAGAATAACTAATTCTAAAAACATTCAATTTTATTCTTCAGGAATCACATCTACTACATACGGTACAGGCTAAGAATAGTATTTACTAATGAATAATGAAGCAATTCAGAAGCGGGAAGGGTCTGTTAATTTATAGGGGTACCCTAGCAACCACGAGCGCATATTAACAAATGCATTTTTGACGAGAGTATAAAAGCTCAAAGTGTAAGTTCAAAGCTCGGCCAAGGCTACTTGAGGGAAGGCAGTTCGCAATCGTCCGTGTCTTTGGGGTCCTAGATCGGTTCTGATAAAACAGCTTTCTATACCTACTTTGACCGACTGCCGTGGAAAAAGGTCACCAGGACACTCTATTTCGCACAGTACCCGTCCCACATATTCGAAACCAACCCTAGAACGCATGAAGTATAATTATAATATTGATTATTATTTACTTAATACGATACCAACTCAGCATATTTGTCAATCCATAGGTATGACTCATTCTTTGCCACAATAGATACAAACAGTTGTATAAGGTAACGTTAGTTAGTTAGTCATTGAATTAAATCTACTTTTATTAAGGGCTTCTGCCCTCTTCTCGATTACTACATTGCATGGCGATCCTGCCAAAAACTAAGTGATCATTTAGTTGAAATGGGAAAAACATTATCAAAAGATGAAGTGATAATAGCCAAGGCCGCAAGCGGAAATGCCGATGCTAAATTATCTCATATGAAAAACATCTCAAGATCTGAGTGGTTGCTGATTTGTTTGGTGGTGATTAGCCTGCTGATCCTAGTCTACTTTCTAACAAGGAGATTCCAGAAAAAACTGCGCAAATTAATGGATCAAGAGATCATCAGGAGCCAGAGCAGAAACACTTTGAACAGTGCAGTATAGTGCAGAAAACTATGTGGTAAATTGAGATCTGCTTGCTATGCCTTGAGGTCATTAAAGGAGCACTGCAGTCAAAAAATACTCCTTTCTCACTCTGTATTATGCGAATTTTCACCCTCAAATTCGATATGGCATAATGAATTGGGGAGCTGGCACTGATTGTTCAAGAATAATAATTTTACAAAAATACGCGTTGAGAATCCTCTGTAATCTTCCCTGGGGGCACTCATGCAAGGAGTCTTCTAAAAATAATAAAATTTTAACCGTAGTTGATACTTACATATACGAAATATCGTGCTATGTTCATAAGAATCTTTCATTGTTTAGCTGCAATAGATCGAAGCATAATTACTCTACCAGATTTAACAACAATTTACTTCCGGCAAAGCACTCAACCAAGTTTTACCAAAGAAACTTGTACTACAATGGCTGCAGAATCTATAATAATTTACCTGAAGAAATGCAAAGTGCGCCAAATATTCTCATTTTCAAAAATAGGCTCAAAGACTTCCTGACCCAAAAGAACTTTTATACACTTGACGAATTCTTTTCTTAAGAGGTTGTTGGGACCACTGTATGTCTAGTTGTATACATTTATATATCTGTGGTTCGTCGGTATTCGTGTTTTATTCATAATTTATGTTATATTTCTTGTCTTGTATGTTTACTGTGTATACTTTCATTTACTGACGCTCTCGGCAATTCGTTATGGACATCATTGTAATGGTTTTGATAACTTATTGTTGATTAAAGTATATTATTATTAATCCCAGTGAATGGTTCGAAGTGGATCGATTTTGATCGTTTCAGTCAGGTACCGCAGACATTAATCATTGTCTGCTTGACCCACCCTGTACTGATGAGGGGCAAATACCCCGAACCCGGTCTACAGGTGGCCTGAGTGAAGTGGTTAATATATATCCATTTTACAACAAACATTTCCAAAGTACCTTATAGGACTTTGCACGTCCATCGGCTGTCATTCAACGTCCGTCGAGGCATTAGCCAGGGAAGTAATTGTTTTTTTATGGATATTCGACCGACATACACCTATTGTACAGGTATTTGTAGTCAGCAGTATTGAGGAATAAGACGTTCTTCATTTTTGATGATAATCATTATTATCGGACTCCCGACGGATACGATTGGGGAAAATGTAAAAAATGTTTTCACTTTTGATTTCTCTATCTAAATATGTTTTTCTTGAATACAAGATGACAGGCTCTAAAAGTTCATTTTTGGAAGACACAGGAGCCGACATTCCTGTTTTCAAAAGAACAAAAATAAATACAGTTCCAATAGTAGATATTTCGAAACGTTTTAAAATCAAAGGAATAACAGATGGTTCAATAATTGCCTAAGATCAACCAATACAATAATGTTGGTTGATGAAAACGCACTTGAACACACTTTTCACATTGTTGATGAAGATTTTCCTATTCCAGCCGATGGAATTCCTGGTAGAATTTTATTATAAAATATTCTTGCATATTAGATTATGATTTATGAAATCTAACAATATGGTCAGGTCAAAAAAGGATAACAATCCCGATACATAATGGTCTAGACGTGTCTGAAGAAACCTTAATGATGAATCAAGAATTGAAACATAGAGCTTTCTTCGCCAGATGTATAGTTTCTAGTGACAATCCTTTCGTCAAAATAATAAACACAACGCTAGAAAATGTTTTTTATAGAACAGCTGATCTAAAATATTTTGTCATTTTCAATATAGAAATGAAAACATAGACAGACAAGCGAATCTAATAAATCAAAATCAACTAAACGATAGAGAAGTACCAGAGTTCGTAAAAAATTACCTGAACAAATTATGCGGTGATTTTTTGGACATCTTTGCCCTAAAATCTGATAAACTCTCCGTCAATAACTTCTATAAACAAAAATTAAGAGTGCGAGATGATAGTCCACTTTATGTCAAAAACAACCAACGTTCAAAAAAATTAATAGACAGGTTAATAAAATACTTAATGATGGCATCATAATACTCTCGACATCAAATTATAACGGTCCCGTGTTATTAGTTCCTAACTTATTGCAGAAAAATTTCTTTTGCCGAGAATCGATAATATACTCGATCAACTTGGCAGAACAAAATAGTTTTCTGTTTTAGATTTAATTTCAGGTTTTCATCAGATTTCATTAGATGAATAATATCGGGACCTAACTTCTTTCAGTATAAACTTGGGGTCTTTTCGCTTCACTAGATTACCATTTGGGACTTCTATAAGCCCAAATAGCTTTATGAGAATGATGTCGATTGCTTTCGTATATGCACGATCTAATTGTCTTAGGATCATCTGAATAATCTAAAAGATGTATTCAAAATTTGTAGAAAACATAATTTGAAATTGAATTCCGAAAAATGTCAATTTTTCAAGAAGAAAGTTACTTATTTAGGACACAAAATCACTGTATTCTTCCCGATGAATCAAAACACGACGCTGGTTCCTCATAATGCTGACGCAGTAAAAAGGTTCGGGCGCTCTGTAATTACTATCGTAGGTTTATTCCACATTTCGCAGCGATTACTCATCCGCTGAAGAAACTGACGAGAAAAAAATCCAATTTCATTGGGTCTACCGAATGTGCAACGTCTTTTGAAAAACTTAAAAACGCACTACTGAGTCCGCAAATCTAAAGGCACCTCTACACCATTGGCCATGATGGACGATCACATAATGGGCTAAGATTGCCACGATCATTGCGCAGCTGTCCACACGATCGTGCATCCTACACTTGTTAAATGTCATCTGTCTGTCATATGAAAGTTTCGTTATTAGACAATTTTGGGTTCGACATTGTAGTTGGGTACTTAAAATTGCCTATGCAAATCATATTTACGACAAATAACATGCGTCCTCAGCGTTCCATAAACAAATATGAACTGAGTGATCAGCGATCGTGTGGGCACCGGCCCGATCATGGCCGAACTTCCTTCGATGTTTTCAGAAAAACCGACACAACGGCGATTACGCTCGATCGTCACCGATCACGGGCACTTACAGACGATTAGGCCCCTCTATACGTTCGTGATGGCCTATATTCGCCTACCATGGCCGATGGTGTAGAGGCGTTACATTACCCTGATCCCTCAAAAACATATGTACATCATCCACAAAGACGCCGCAAATACAGGGTGTGGCGCGGTACTGAGTCAAATGTTCGACGGTGAAGAGTTCCTATAGCATGTCCTTCACTGAAGGCGGGTCAAACAAATCAACAATAGAAAAAGAACTAGCCACTGTTCCTTGGGCCATAAAATATTTTCGACCCTACCTGCGGAAAAAAATGTGTTGCCAAATCATATCATCTAAATTAACAAGAATGAGACTAGATCACCCGTGTGAAGTTAGCGGCCATTTTCTAGCGGCCAAATGACCAGTGGCGTCGGGTGATAAATTGAATTCGAATTTTCAATTAAATCGAATGTCTGAAGATTTGCAATGCAATGGAAACTCAATTTTACAGAAAATGGTCGAACACAAAAAATTGAAAACTTGAGTATGATATACCAAACGATATTTGATATTCTTTAAATTAAAAATTGAAACCCATCCCTAAAACTGTTTAGCCGAAGTAATATTTGGTATACCTGTTGATGAGAGGATATAGAATGATATACCAAGAGATGATTGATTTGCAGGCCGTCAAAGGGGTAGTTTATACTTGTAGATATTTCGAAAAAATATCAAAACCCTCTTTCAAAAAGGTTTAGTCAAGTTCATTTTTGTATACGTGTTACTGGAAGACTATATAATGATATACCAAGAGATGATTGATTCGCAGGCCGTTGAAGGGGTAGTTTATATTTGTTGATATTTCGAAAAACTATCAAAACCCTCCTTCAAAAATGTTTAGCCAAGTTCATTTTTGGTGTAAGTGTTACTAGAAGACTATGATATACCAAGAGATGATTGATTTGCAGGCCGTTGAAGGGGTAGTTTATACCTGTTCATATTTCGAAAAAATATCAAAACCCTCCTTCAAAAAGATTTGGCTAAGTTCATTTTTACAAGCTTTCATTTAGTTTCACTTCGTTCGTTCGTTCGTTAGGGTCAAATCTGGCAAGTGAATTTTGACCAACTTCTAGTCGTCCGATTGATTTGAAATTTGGCAGATGTTCATTATTCCGGTGACAATGCATTATGGAGTTTTGGTTGGAGAAAAAATCAAAATGGCGGCTACAAGATGGCGGAGGAGATTTGTAATTATGGTACGATTTGATTCAAAATTGGTATGTGGGAATTTTCGGGGTCGGAGATTATGTTTTTTTTTAATTCATAATTAAATGGAAATTTGTGATTATGGTTCAAAACATGGTCCAATTCGATTCAAAATTGGTATGTGTAGGTTTTCGGGGTCGGAGATTATGAAATTTTTGTCAAAAATTCATAAATTCAAGCTGGAGGACGAGTTTTGGATTGTGGTCCGATTCGATTCAATATTGGTATGATGGGGTTTTCGGGGTCGGAGATTATGAAATTTTTGTCAAAATTCATAAATTCAATTTGATGGCCCCAAGATAGAGGACGAGTTTTGTGATTATGGTCCAATTCGATTCAAAATTGGTATGAGAGAGTTTTCGGGAACGGAGATTATGAATTTTTTGTCAAAATTCATAAATTCAAGATGTCGGACCCAAGATGAAGGACGTGTATTCTGATTATGATCATATTTCATTCAAAATTGGTAAATGGGGGTTCGGAGATAATGAGATTTTGTCAAAATCTATTAATTCAAGACGGCGACTTCAGGATAACGGACGAGTTTTGTGATTATGGTAAGATTCTATTCAAAATTAGTATGTGGGAGTTTTTGGAGTCGGAGATCATGAATTCTTTCTGCTCAAAACTTACAGGGAAGAGACCTTGTAATAACGATGCTCTATTAGAAATGAACAGATTAAGGCGAACTAACTAAAAAGCAAAAATGGAATAA
The DNA here is from genome assembly GCA_018342105.1 of Gonioctena quinquepunctata. Taxonomy (NCBI): domain Eukaryota; kingdom Metazoa; phylum Arthropoda; class Insecta; order Coleoptera; family Chrysomelidae; genus Gonioctena; species Gonioctena quinquepunctata. The sequence continues at coordinate 26,726 of JAFIRS010005575.1, forward strand.
CTCATAAAAAAACATTTTGATGACAAGATTTCATTCAAGCCGTGTACTGAAACGTATAAAATAAATTTAAGTCATCGCTGACAATGATTTGATAATTTTTTGTTGAATTATTTGGATTTAAAAAGCTTGTTGCGCGAATTGTAATGAAATCAATACTTCGACAGGTTGTTACTTACCAACCATTCATTGTCCAATGAAATTAATTGGTATCTACTTTCATGAATACTTTGTTGAAATAAAATACTTCGACAAGTTCTTACTTACCAATTAATAACTGCCAATCAAATTAACTGGTACCTACTTTTATGAACACTTCGCTCGACAAGCTTTTTGAATCCAAATTATTCAACCAAAAATAATTAAATAATTGTCAGCGATGACTTAAATTTATTTCATACGTTTTAGTACACGGCTTGAATAAAAGCTTGTCTTTAAAGAGTTTTTTCATTAGTTATTGGTATACGTATGGCTGGAAGGCTATATAATGATATACCGAGAGATGATTGATCTACAGGCCGTCGAAGGGGTGGTTTATACTTGTTGATATTTGGAAAAAAATCAATACCCACCCTCAAAAATGTTTAGCCAAGTTCAGTTTTGGTATACGTCTTACTGAAAGACTATACAATGATATACCAAGAGATGATTGATTTGCAGGCCATCGAAGAAGTAGTTTATACTTTTCTATATTTCGAAAAAAATTCAAAACTCACCCTTAAAAATGTTGAGCCAAGTTCATTTTTGGTATGCGTGATACTGAAAGGCTATAGGAATAGTTTATACTTGTCGATATTTCGAAAAAATATTAAAACCCTCCTTCAAAAAGGTTTAGCCTAATTCACCTTATACGTGTTATTTGAAGACTATTTAATGATATACCAAGAGATGATTGATTTGCAGGCCGTCAAGGGGGTAGTTTATATTTGTTGAGCACAAAAATTCAATTTCATTATGAGAAGATTATGAGCTTGTTGAATACAAAAGGAATTATGCGTGAAAATAGAGAAAGACATTAATTACTGTAGTATTTTTGTTATTAATGTATTCTCAATTTGGTTGAAGGTGGAAATTCATGCACATTAATCAATATTGATTGGTATAGAGTCGATCTTGAATTTATTTTTTATTGAGGAGTTCGCCAGTTATATTTGTTTTTTTGCGGACATCCTCGAAAGTTTGACGATTTTATTAGTGGATTATGTAATAGATCTACTCATATGAAGTGTAATTTGAAAGCAGATGAAATCATATGTGGGTTTGCTCTGGATGATAAGATGAAACACGGTATTTGTGATATCTGTATATTATATTGATAAGATCATAATAGCTTGGTCAAATCGATCGATTTCTTAAAAAATAACTAAACAACGATGACTCAGAACTGAAGTGTCCCAACCAAAAATATCTATTATACTGGATTATATCTGGTTCTCGGCATTTTGTAAATTTTGCTTTTCCATTTCTACATAATCAAGTATCTGTACTAATAAACTTCACCCCCTTTCATTGGGAGAAAAGCCACTTTCTTCTTTATTCCACGATAAATGAAAACTATCAACTTGGTTGGATCTTGGATACGTCTTTTAGGACCAGTAGTTTTAAAGGAAGATATGATTGGAAAATAATTATTTTACATAAGACTATGTTTTCAAACCTTTAGAGTAGTTTAATTTCAACTAATATTTTTTCAAAGGAGATTTCCAGATTATCATTTATTTGCAAGGAAAATAGTTGATGATTTCTTCTATTTTAATTGAAGAAAAGAGTGGCCTCAAAGTATGGCTTGACTGGTATCCGTTGTTTAATTTTTTTCTGAATTTTTATAACCATTGCTCTTTGGATCTTTGGGCTGATTTGTTACTCCCCTCATGCCGTATTGTTAAAAACATTGTTTTCCCCCATTATGTGCATTTTTATCAGTTTCATCATTCTACCTCGATAATAACGGAAGCCGGGTGCTTCCATGAGAAGTGATTTGGTAATAGGAAAAGAAGAGGAGAGTTTTCGCATATTTTTCACTTTTCGGTCACTTCCGGTTTCACCTGAAATAGCTCCGGTTTTGAATGTTTAAATGGAACACCCTGTATATTCTGGATCAGAATGTGGCATTTCAAAAAGTTTTTACGCCTACTTAATTTTTTTGGAGTCACTTTTAATATTACATCTAGGTGGCCATGATCGGACGTTAACTAATCTGAGGACCTCAGGTGATGTCAGAAAATTACGTTCGCAAAGTTTCAGTGACTAGTATGATTGATAGGAATAAGACAAGTTGGCAAAATTTGATTTATTGTCAAATGGCGACCATTTTTTGACAAGCACTTTCCAAAAAAACTATTTTTTGACGAATCTAACGATACTAATTTATTTGCGATTGGATTAAAAATAAGAACATAAATTAAATATTACTAAGGAAAAAACTGGATAATAATTTATTTACTTTTGTCGAGTGTGCCATGGATAATAATCTATTTACTTTCACTGTAGTAAATTTTCAAAGTGCATTCCTCCTTGTTCGTAACATTTGAGGCGTTGTATTTCTAAATGCCCGTAGAATTCCTTCTTCTAAGGTTTCAAGAGTGGCTGGGGCTATTGCATAGTAAACCTTTTCTTTAACATATCCCCAAATAAAGAAATCGAGCACAGTGAGATTCGGTGAGCGGGCTGACCACCGTACTAGACCGTTGGTTAAAATAACTTGATTATTAAAATGCTCTATCAATTAATTGAGAACTTCTCTGGTATTATGAGGAGGTGCTCCATCTTGTTGGAAGTAAATTAGCCGTAACACTGCTAAAGGTAGATTATTAAGATGATCCTCGATTTCATTTTGAAGAAAACACAAGTACCTAACCCCTGTTAACTGACCTTGAAACCAACGATACCAGCCCAGACATTGACGCCAAACCTTTCTTGAAAATTGCTCTCTCTCTCATTGCATGTTGATTTTGATCAGTGTGAAAGCAGCCACGAGTTTCAGCAATGAATCTGTCGCGGCGATACGAAGTGTTCTCGGCCGCCAGCGGTCCTTAAAAAGTGTAGGAATTTCATGGCCAGAGCCATTAATTTACTATTTGATGGGAATGTTTTCGTGGATGGCTTTTTTTTGCATAAACCTGTGCTACTTAAAGTGCTTCACAAGATCTATATATCGACAACTTTTGTCGCACAAAAATTTGGCCCTTACAACGAATTAAATTAATTTAAAAAAAAAATCCAAAACTCCTTCAAAGTTTTCGTGGATGGGGATTTTTTTCCATAAACATGTGCTACTTAAAGTGCTTCACAAGACCTATTCCAAGTTTTCGTGGATGGGGATTTTATTGCATAAACCTGTGCTACTTAAAGTGCTTTACAAAACCTATATTCTGAAACATTTTGTCGCACAAAAATTTGGCCCCCACATCGAATTAGATTAATTTAAAAAAAAATCTAAAACTCCTTCAAAGTTTTCGTGGATGGCGATTTTATTGTATAAACCTGTGCTACTTAAAGTGCTCTACAAGATCTATATTTCAAAATATTTTGTCGCACAAAAATTGGCCCCACAACGAATTAAATTAATTTTCAAAATTCAAACTCCTTCAAAGTTTTCGTGGATGGGGATTTTTTGCATAAATCTGTCCATCAAAGTGCTCTTACAAAACCTATATTTCGAAATATTGTCGCACAGAATTTGGCCCCACAACGAATTAAATAATGTAAAATTCTAGAACTCCTTCAAAGTTTTCGTGGATAGCGATTTTTTGCATAAACCTGTGTACTCAAAGTGCTCTATAAGACCTATATTTCAAATATGCGCAAATTTGTCCCCAAACGAATTGAATTAATTTTCAAAAATTTCAAAACTCCTTCCAAATTTTCGTGGATGGGGATTTTTGATAAACATGTGCTACTTAAGTGCTCACTAAGACCTATATTTCGAAATATTTGTCGCACATGTTGACCTCACAACGAATTAAATTAATAAAAAATAATCAAACTCCTTCAAAGTTATCGTGATGGGGATTTTTCGCATATACTTGTGCTACTTGAGTGCCTTAAAGACCTATATTTCGAAATATTTTGTCGCACAAAGTTTCCCCACAACGAATTAAATTAATTAAAAATCAAAACTCCTTCATTTCGTGGATGGTGATTTTTTGCATAAACCTGTGCTACTTGAAGTGCTCTCAAGACACCTATATTTCGAAATATTTGTCACAAAATTTGGCCACAACGAATTAAATTATTTTCAAATTCAAAATCCTTCAAAGTTTCGTGGATGGGGATTTTTTGCACAAACCGTGTATTGAAGTGCCTCTACAAGACCTATATTTCGAATATGTCGCATAATTTGCCTCATAACGAATTGAATAATTTAAAATGAAACTCCTTCAAAGTTATCGTGGATGGGGATTTTTGATAAACCTGTGTATTGAAGTTTACAAGACCTATATTTCGAAATATTTGTCGCACAAATTTGGCCCCATAACGAATTGAATTAATTTAAAATGAAACTCCTTCAGTTATCGTGGATGGGATTTTTCGATAAACCTGTTACTTGAGTGCTAAAGACTATATTTCGAATATTTTGTCGCACAAATTTCCTTAACGAATTAAATTAATTCGTTGTGTGGGCCAAATTTTGTGGAAAAAATTTTCGTGGTGGGGATTTTTTTGCATAAAGGTCTTGTGAAGCACTTTGAGTAGCACAGGTTTATGCAAAAAAATCCCCATCCACGAAAACTTTGAAGGAGTTTTAGATTTTTTTTTTAATTAATTTAATTCGTTGTGTGGGCCAAATCTTTGTGCGACAAAATATTTCGAAATATAGGTCTTGTGGAGCACTTCAAGTAGCACAGGTTTATGCAAAAAAATCCCCATCCACGAAAACTTTGAAGGAGTTTTGGATTTTTTTTTTTTAATTAATTCGTTGTGTGGGCCAAATTTTTGTGCGACAACATGTTTCGAAATATAGGTCTTGTAGAGCACTTCAAGTAGCACAGGTTTATGCAAAAAACTCCCCATTCACGATAACTTTGAAGGAGTTTTGGATTTTTTTTGAAAATTAATTCAATTCGTTGTGGGGGCCAAATTTTTGTGCGACAAAATATTTTGAGATATACATCTCGTAGAGCACTTTAAGTAGCACCGGTTTATGCAAAAAAATCGCTATCCACGAAAACTTTAAAGGAGTTTTAGAATTTTTTTTAAATTAATTTAATTCGTTGTGGGGGCCAAATTTTTGTGCGACAAAATATTTCGAAATATAGGTTTTGTAAAGCACTTTAAGTAGCACAGGTTTATGCAAAAAAAATCCCCATCCACGAAAACTTTGAAGGATTTTTGGAATTTTTTTGAAAATTAATTTTATTCGTTGTGGGGGCCAAATTTTTGTGCGACAAAATATTTCGAAATATAGGTCTTGTAGAGCACTTCAAATAGCACAGGTTTATGCAAAAAAATCCCTATCCACGATAACTTTGAAGGAGTTTTGGAATTTTTTTGAAAATTAATTTAATTCGTTGTGGAGGCCAAATTTTTGTGCGACAAAATATTTTGAAATATAGGTCTTGTAGAGCACTTCAAGTAGCACAGGTTTATGCAAAAAAATCGCTATCCACGAAAACTTTGAAGGAGTTTTAGATTTTTTTCTTAAATTAATTTAATTCGTTGTAAGGGCCAAATTTTTGTGCGACAAAAGTTTTCGATATATAGATCTTGTAAAGCACTTTAAGTAGCACAGGTTTATGTAAAAAAAACCCATCCACGAAAACTTTCCCATCAAATAGTAAATTAATGGCTCTGGCCATGAAATCCTACACTTTTTAAGGACCGCTGGCGGCCGAGAACACTTCGTATCGCCGCGACAGATTCATTGCTGAAACTCGTGGCTGCTTTCACACTGATTTGATTTTGTTGGGCCCAGTCAGAGTATTTTATTTATTGAACATACCATTATTTGTAAATTGTGATTCGCCGGAAAATAGAATAAAGTTGATAAAATTTGGGTTAACTCTATAATTTTGAAGCAGCCAATCACAAAACACTACCCGTCTATCGTCATCGTCAGCCTACAAATGTTGATGTATTTGATATTTAAATGCTCGATATCCGTGCTTTTTCAGTATTTTTCTTGCTGCTTCGTGACTTATCTGCATTTCTTGACTAATGTATCTTAAAGAAACCGTGTTATCTACCTCAACCATAGCAAGAACGTTAATATCAGTCTCTTCATTTATGATATAATATATATAAATGTATATGATGATGAAAATGCACCTACTTACATGATGGCGTTGTCCCGCCATTAGACAACACGATATGATTGTTAGAAATATTCATCAAAAAATCTTTAGAATACGGAACAAAAACAATATCCCAAAACAAAAAAATTAATCCGAAATTTTAACTTTTTTTCTAGATTTCAAATATTTCATTTATAGCAGTTAATAATGTTTGGGATACTCAGGGGATATTTTCAGTGATGAAATTCTGATATCCAATTTGATAAACAATTCTCAAAACATATCAAGCGCAATGTCTAATAGAAAAACGAATATAGAGAGATATAAATAGAAGTGTTATCCGAAACGGTATCGAAGAAATTGTATTTCATATAGTACACATCTAAAATTAAGTTAATAAAATGTGACTAAAAAGTTAAATTAGTGCAGTTTCTGTTTTTATTTTGTGAAGTTCTGTGACGTTCTGTTCTGTACTATCGTGTTTTGAAGCATCTGTGAACATTTTGTAAGAATCCGGACTGACCCCACGTTTTTCACCTTTTTCCAATATTATTCTCAATAGTGTTTTGTGACCTCACTGGTTATTATGGCTTGGAGTTGGTTGGGAAAAGGTCAATTAACTGAAACCACTATGGATCTGTTGCCGACGTTTCAACTTTTATAAAGTCATCCTCAGGGCACTACAATAGAGATTGTTAATATTACAAGGGTGAATAGTAGAGTAGCTTAGCACATGATAAATTACATGATAAAACCTCAATAGAGATAAATACAAACAACTTAAGCGTAAATAGGTAACATTTCATGAAAATATTTATATATAAATTGACATGAATAAAATTTGTAAAATTGTAAAACAAATCATGTAGTAAACAACAGGATACTTACAAGAAAAATAGTTTCTTGTCGTGATAAAATGTATATTAAAGGACATTTACTATACTTGATTCCTCTTGTTATAATATAAATAGAAAATTGTTAATATATGTCGAATGACGAGTTTGCTTCTGAATGAAGGCATCCAGTAAGATTGAATAGTTTTTTTTTCCTCTTGATCTCTTTCGTTATTTATTGATAAGTTACGTTAGGAATGGGTGAGTGGTGATATTGTGGTGTTTTCAATTTACTTAGTAGGTGAATAGGAGTTGGGTAGAAATTGAGTATCTGTTTTTTTATTAGCATTGTTTTTGTATTTTTTTATTTTTATCATTTCTTGTATATCTCTTTTTCTATAGTTTATTTGCTTTCCAACAATTTCTGTATTTACAAAATCACATATTGTATTCTGTAAATACAGAAATTGTTGGAAAGCAAAAAAACTATAGAAGAAGAGGTATACAAGAAATAATAAAAAAATACAAAAACAATGCTAATAAGAAAACAGATACTCAATTTTTCTACCCAACTCCTATTCATACCTAATAAGTAAATTGAAAACACCACAATAATCACACACCATGCACGCCTATGGTTCCTACACGTACCTTATCAATAAATAACGAAAGAAATCAAGAGGAAAAAAACAAAACTATTCCAAGCTCCACTGGATGCCTTCATTCAGAAGCAAACTCTCCGTCGATTTCGACATATATTAACAATTTTCTATTTATATTATAACAAGAGGAATCCAAGTATATGTAAATGTCCTTTTAAATATACATTTTATCACGACAAGGAACCTATTTTTCTTGTACCTAAGTATCCTGTTGTTTTAATACATGATTAGTTTTACAATTTTACAATAATTTTTATTCATGTCAATTTTATATATAAATATTTTCATAAGATTTGACCTGTTTACAGCTCAAGTTGTTTGTATTTTATACCTCTATTGAGGTTTTTATCATGTACTAAGCTACTCTACTATTCACCCTTGTAATATTCACAATACCTATTGTAGTGCCGTGAGGATGACTTTATGAAAGTTGAAAAGTCGGCAACAGATCCATAGTGGTTTCAGTTGATTGACTTTTTCCCAACCAACTCCAAGCTATAATAAATATTATTGATTGTAAATAGATTCAAATATCCATCACCGCATTCAGGATCCGATGGGCCCCTTCCTTCCGGCACTGTGTGAGCCACTGTGATCCCATCAGTGGCAAATAATGAAACAATAATGAATGTATGAAGTCTGTGATAAAAATCACAGACTTTGTATATAAAAATATTTTTACATATTCTTTCAGATCATTTAAATTAAGAGAAACAATATAGATAAGCCAAAAACTTTCCCAGCAGACACATCTTTTTCGTACTAAAAAATAATATCTTTAAAATTCCTATTTACTTACCGGCATAACAAAGTGCTCCCAGAGTTGAAAACAGGCCAGAAAGGCACCAAATGATTATCGATAAACCAACAGATTTTGTACCGAGATAAACGCCCGTTGGAGAAACAAAAATCCCGCTCCCTATTATAGTTCCCACAATTAAGGCAACCCCATTTGTAAGGGTAATTTTACGTTGTAGTTTTACCGCATTTTCGTCCGACGAATCACCGGCACTTCCATTCAGTGTCTTCTTTTCAGTAGAAGTTTCCATTGTTATTTATTTCAGAAAATAAGTAATTTAGTGCTATTGGATAGACATTGGGAGGGAGTACGTCGCGACCGAAACTATTGCATCATGATGCACGTGGAGAGTGGAGAATACGATATGGCAAAAAGCAGCATGAACCCAGCTATAGTTGAATGTTTTGTGAAGGATATACTTGGCGCGTTACGTTTCGACTTGGGCGACGTTCTCCTCTCAGTACGCATGATTATTCGCACATAGGCGGGTGTTTGGAGCGGGAAATTGATCTCCATCGGTCAATTATCCAAACAGGCAAGCTTTTTAGTGGAATCATTTGGCAGTGCATGATCTAAGTGATATTTTTTGGGGGACCAACTATGATTTTGCCGTCTCTCGGAGTTAGGTACGAGTTAAAGATGAAATAAAACGGAGAAATAGTTTGAAATTTTGGAAAAACACAAATTTGAATGTTTAAATATTTTTTTTCTTCGTGTAACTTACTTTTGAAGTTTTAATTAGTCTTGAAGGCTCACTTAAAAAATCTATATTTCCGATTCTACTTGCTAAACACGAAAACATTTTCTAGAATTTTGTGAAAGAAATACACAATTGAGACAGGAAAATTTATTTAGGTTTTTTCATAGGTAGTGAGATTAGGACAGAGTTTGTTAGTATTTCAGGTTATGTGGAATTCAACAGCCAACCAGCTTTAAGAAATGTGCTTAGGTTCAATCCATTTTCCGATGTCGAATTGGTAGCAGCAAGGGCTGCGCGGGATGTGAAACGCTGACGCTCACAAAGAAACCCAACAGGAAGAAAATCAAGTGCAGCTGCCCTTACAAATGATGAATTTAGGAAAATCGTACAAATATGGAATGAAAATGAACTTGTGGGTTTGCAGCAAAAAAAAATCCCATCATTTCTCGCGAACTAGCATGGAGAGGTGATGAGTGGTTGCGGCAAAGATAGGACCATTTTGTTGAAGAATTATATCACGGAAGAAATTCTACTGGAAGAATTAATACAATCCCGTTTTTACGAAAACAACTCAAGATGGATAAAAAAAACTGACTGATAGTAGGTAAGTGGCTAATAAAATACCATAGCAATATTACCGAGTGTCCGATACGATTATTTCAAATATATATAAAAAAACGTGGGGATCTAATAGTAGATAGATTGTTTTTAATTCCCTATTCGAACTGGAAATCACAGTTTTCAAAAAGATGGTACAAAATCAGTCTTGTTGGTAAAAACACAATATCATCTTGGTTAAAAAAATCCGCTTCTTTTTAGGAATCTATATAAAAAAAAACAAAGTCACATTTCATTCAGCAAGGGCCTACGGCAATATCAAACTTGGCATAAAGTGGGGTACAGGAACAGCAGCTTATGAAGATTACGTGCACAGTAATCCCCAGCCCATAAAACCATATCTTTAAATGGATGTTGTGCACCATCAAAATATAATTCTGGCCATGAGAGGTGATTATTCAGTGGGAAACAACCAAAATACGACAATAATAACATCAGAATGCACTGCCAACAAACAGCAATACAGCCTTATAATATTGTTTATAATAGCTGTGTATTTAATATAAATAATTATTACAATAATGAAAATTAAATTTGAACCCAAATTTGTTTCTTGTAAATTCATTGTTCCTAACTTGTGTCGGTAAATGAACCACTCCTGGGAAAAGGAGTCGGGTGAACAGAAAGTATGCGGAAACTTTAACAAGGGCAGAAGTTGTCTCGACAACGCAAAAAAACAGGCTAACAAAGGGAAGGAAAATAGGAGAGAAAAGGGAAATAAGAAAGGAAAGGGAAATAAGAAAGGCATAAAAAAACTATTGAAGAGTGTTCAATTTCCGACAGTAACGTTTCTGTAACTCTAGAAAGTGAAGATGATATTTTCGAGAATGGCCTAGTAACTTCTGAAAATGAAATTTCATCCGATGATGAAGTGGAAGCAAATGACAAGGAAAATTAAATGGACGCAGACGACGAGGCAAATGATGAAGGGCTAAGAGAGATCAGAAGAAAAACTCAAGAAGGGTTCTTGGGTTCTAGCTAAATATGGAAATGCCAGTTATGTTGGCAAAGTTGTAGACATAAGAGGAAATAAGGCGGAAACAATGTTTTCACGGGAAGATGGACTGTATTTTGTCTACCCATATGTTCCTGATCAAGTATTTATTGAATTTGAGACAATTCAACAAATATTGGAAGAACCCTACATACAACGAGGCAAACATTACTTCAAAATGTTTGACATTGAGTTGGGAACCGTAATCAACTAAATAACTATTTTGTTGTACATAATGAGAAATAGTACATGTTCATTTTATTATTTTATAGGCGGGTTTTTTTAGTTTATTGTGCCATTTTGTATCTATAGTGGAAAGAAACATTAAAAGCAATATATTCTTTGGCAATCATCATTTAATCATTATAATGATGTGTGTAATTGTTGTCCTTATTGGGGGGCAACATCCATGTGCTCTAGTAATATGTGGTTTGAATAATTAAATGAAGTAGATAATATTCTACCCATATACAATTTTATAGTACTAGGTGAAAGGGAAAAAAATTCCATCGGACGCTAATGAATGTATAACGGTGGCACCTTCATTCATTAATCGCGGTTTTGTTGCCAACTATAATAATAATAATAATAATAATAAATCTTTATTTACCAAGAACACTTAAAGTAGGTTTCGTCAAATACAGTTAATACAAACTGACACGTTCATGTATAAATGAGTATGTTTGCTTTTTCATATAATATTGCATATATACTTGTTGATTGTAGATTAAAGCTATGGATATACACTTGGATCGAATAAGTGGTGTGAAGTATCTTGATTAACTGCCAATCATTTGTTATTTGTTATCTAATCCTAGGTTGGAAATGACAGTACCCTTAGTAGCTAATTTATTGCATGAATTCTGCAAGATTATAAAAACATTTTTCTACTAAGTATTCTTTTAATGCTTTTCTGAATGCTTGATATGATTTTAAACTCTTTATATTTTCCGGGAGTTTATTGAAAACTTCGGGACCTGCATAGTTTGGTGATTTTTTAAATTTACTGAGGTTGCATTTAGTGAGATGTAGCTTTTCAGCATTTCTAGTTTTATAATTATGCACGTTGCTATTCTTAAGGAAGTTATTTTCATTTGTGTACATATAACATGATATTTTGAATAGGTAGATGATATTTTGAATAGGTAGGGACAGTATTTCTTCAGGACTGTTCTGCATGAATCTCTGTAGCCCATGTTGAAAATTATTCTTATTATTCTTTTTTGCATAGTGAAGACTCTAGAAACATCCGTTGATTGGCCCCAAACGACTATGTTGTAACTCATTACCGAGTAGTAAGGAGTAGTAAGCTGTTATTAGATTTTTCATATCTATTTCCTTCTTCAGGTTCAAGATCGCGAAGGTTGCTTTTGCAAGTTTGGAACATATATTGTCTATTTCCAGTGTGAAGTGTAGTTTGCTGTCTATGACAGTTCCTAGAAATTTTGTGCTGCCTTTGAATTCTATACTGTTTATTGTGGGGGTTATGTCGCTGTTCATATTGGAAAAATAAACACATACCGATTTTGATTTATTTACCATGAGTGAATTTTGTTGACACCAGGATTCAAACTGTTTTGTGATTTTTTCCATTTTTAGATCTAATTCTCTTATGGTTGATGCCTCGATTATCACAGAAGTGTCATCAGCGTACATAAAAATCTGCCCTTCTGTAATATAATCTGGAAGGTCGTTCACAAAAATTAAGAATAGAAGTGGCCCCAATACAGAGCCTTGAGGCACACTAATATCGACACATTTTTCGGTTGACAATACCTCTTCTATAGACACACTAATTTTTCTGTTGGATATATATGATTCTATCCACTTCAGTAGGTTCCCCCTGATCCCTAGTGTTGATAGTTTGTTAAGAAGATACTGATGATTTACGCAGTCAAAGGCTGCAGTTAGGTCAAAGAAAACACCAGCTACTTTCCTTCCCGTATCTAGATGTTTATAGATAGTCTGAGTTAATTCTATGGTGGCTAGTTCAGTTGATTTTGCTGTTCGATATCCAAATTGAGAAGGGGATAGAATATTGTATTTTTCGAGAAAATTGTATAACCTATATGCAATACCTTTTTCAGTTAGTTTGGAAAGATGACTGAGTAGTACTATGAGTCTATAGTTTTCGGCTGTTTGTGGATAATTTTTTTTATATACTGGGATCACTTTACCAAGCTTTAGATCATCCGGAAACTGTGCTAACTCTATAGATTTGTTCAAAAGAAATGCTATGGATTCTGATAGTGCCTTTTTGCAAAACTTCAATAGTTTGATAGAGATTTCGTCCATGCCCATTGAGTTTTTGTTTTTCAAATTGTTTATTATTTGGATTACCTCTGTGCTTGTAAAAGGTTCCAGAAAAATTGTATGTTTAATGTTTTGTTTTGGTATTGTGCATGCCAGGGATTTGTTATTTCCGAAGTATGTATCTAGTTTTTCATGCACAGATGTTGTGAAATAATTCACAAATAAATTACTGATTTCGGTAACATCACTTATTATATTATTGTTATGCATCAGATTGATATTATGTTTTGATGTTTTCTTCCCTAGCCTGTCATTTACTATTCTCCCAGTTCAATAAATTTGAGATCATCAATTTCCTTTTGAATCTCTTTACTCGTATTTTTATTTTAATTTTTTTTTTTTTTTTTTTGTTTTTTGAAGTGGTTTTTTGTTTTGGGCAGCTTACATCTAGAGCCCATTCGAAATGTTCCATAAATACTCTATAGTAATCATTTATATTGTCACTTGAGCACAGATATAGTGAATTGTCTTTATTAAAGTAATGTTGAAAACTCAACATGTTTTGTTCTGAGAAAGTTCTGATGACTTTTTCATTCTTTACTTCATCTATTTTGCTTGTATAGGGAAGTACAATTTTCAATATTTGTGCTTTGTGATCGCTTATGTGGGCTCAAAAACTTCACATTCCTCCTTAACTCCCTCGTTTGTAACAACATAGTCAATTGCAGTACGAGAATTGAAACCATTTCTTCTGTCTATTCGCGTGGGTTCATTTATTAGAGACTTCAGACTGAAGGATTCGAATATATAATTTAACTCTTTGCTTTTTTATCTTGCGTTAGTTTGTCTATATTTAGGTCTCCCATTATTACTTGATATTTGCTCCTCTCAATAATTTCCATTAATGATGTGGATAGATTTAGAAAAAAATTATCAGTAGATCCATCCGGAGATCTGTATATGCAAGCAACACATAAGTGTTCATCAATAGACACAGCAACAATCTCGAAATCGAGTTCTATGCAAAACTTTCTAACATTAATTTCTTTGCAATTTCCACTTATTTTACTATTTGCATATATTGCAACTCCACCGTGTATATGAGCTTTCCTACAAAAGGTACTTACATTTTCATATCCGTCTATACATGTTACTTCATTTTGCACTTTATTCATCCAATGTTCACATACACACAGTATATCAGGATAATTGAGTTCTTTAAGTGTTGCCTCTAATATTGGCAGCTTCGTGGAAAGACATTCTACGTTGATGTGTAGGAATCTAGTCACTTTCGTCGCTCCCGAGTTCAGTCTTGAATCTGTACTTGTGATAGTCTTGGGTATAAAAAAGATGCATCTGTAGAGATTAACTTTTCGTCGAGATGAGATAGACTGGGGTATAGAGGTGGGGTAGTTTTCGATTTGTTCTGATTTTTCAGTGGCATGTCTCTATCTGTGTCATTTTTTTGGCTGTCATTTGTGGAATCAATTGTTTTTTGTGACCTGTCTAGGGGATGGTCATTCCTTTTTTTCATTTTTCTTTCGAGGTTTACCTGTGCTTCTAATCCTTCACATAAACTTTTTGGTTCTGTAGAAAACTATTTGAATTTCCTCCTATGCTCTAGTGAAATGTGGTTTAACTATTTAAATAAATTAGATGATATATTCTACTCATATCACACAATTTTATAGTACTAGAGGAAAGGGAAACAATTTTAGGCCTACTTCTAGTCTAAGCTACAGGACGAGCAACATGCCTCGGTCCACGAAATAATTTACTTGGCAAAGCGAATGCCCGACCGTCAGAAGGCGCGCTGGAAGATAAGTGCGTGGGCCGGCGATCAAACCTGTAAATTTCCCGAAAAAACAAACTGTCGATCGAAACGGCTGAAAAAAAAACAGGAAAAAGATAAAGTTGCGAAAAATCTCGTAGAATTTACCTATTAAGAATAACTTCTGACAATTTGCATTTGTATTGTTCGCAAACTACGTGCAAAGTATCAGAAGGCAAAGTGGAAGAAAAATTATGAGAATTAGGGTGCTAAGTGCGAGAGCGTCTTTTGGTGCGCGGCGCAGCGCCCAGCGACCGATTGCGCTTTTCTCACCTTACATGCTTTATAGAACTTCTGACACTTTTTGAAAATATTCATAAAGGGCTATATGAACTATTATTAAGAAGTCAATTGAGAAGATATACATTTTTATAAGAAATTAATTAATAATTTATTTACAAAATAATTCAAAAAAATCGGTTTCATATTCCGTAACTTGCGCATTTTCTTCAAATGCAGGATCTTCATCGCCATCATATTCGGAGATCTAGTCATCAACTGAAGATAATAAGTAGTTCAATAAATCGAATAAATCGTGAATACAAATAAGAATCGCGAATTGAAAATTACCTTATGAATCGTCATTATCCAATATTATATCTTTAACTGTTGGTGGCAACTGAAAGCCTTCAAACCATAAAACATCATATTTATTTCAGTTAATGTCCATCCTGAAGCTTCGGGCTTGAATTCGATTGGAAGTGTCGAAGTTTTTAAATTTTTTTGTAACTTCTTTGGAATTCTGGATTCCAGAATTTTGTAGGAACATTTTATATCTAATGTATTCAATGTTTTTAATCGAATCGTACCGGTAAATGCTGATAAATTATGATAAATGACATTCGTTGTTATTAATTATGTTTTTCTCAACAAATCCGCTGATTTCCGCATATGTCAATTCATCAATTTAATTTTTTTCGTGCCAATCTGTCTCTGGAGCTATTGATTTGATAATATTTTTCCTAAGATATGTCTTTTTGCATGGGTTATGATAATTAATTTTACTATTCACAACTCGATATCACGATCCCTAAAGGCATTCGCAACTGCAAAAATATTGAAGAATTGAATATTGATATAAAGATTTTTTTCTGTTTATATTTTCAACAAATGCAAAAATATCTTTGTGCAATTTGTCTTCCGCCGATGAGTAAAGGGGTAATTCACGATAATTATAATCTTTTCGATTTTTATCGCAAAAAAAAATATTCACGACTTACCTCATTGCCACTCGCTTCCTTGTCATCACTGGATTCCTCATAAACACTTGGTTCGTGCTTGCCATTTGCTTTGTCCTCTTCAAGATCAATAGACATGGGCGCAGTTTACTGTGATTACATTTCTAGTTCAATTTTGCCGCTATCTGTGAATACAAAATTGAAGAATTACCCCAAAAAACTTCTTAATAGAATTCTTTTCAATACCAACTCTGATAGACAAATCAATAATGATGACACAAATAATCAAAATTCAGAAAATAACAATGGAAGGATAATTCATTTTTCAATTCCTAATATAGAAATTCTATCATCAAATATAATTAAATTATTCAAGAATGAAAGTAACATAAAAATATCACAAAAGAATATCAAGACTATTGGAAATTTAAATACGAGGTTGAAAGATCCCACACCAGATTTGAAAAAATCAAATGTTGTCTACAGCATACCATGTAACAACTGTGATTTGAACTATATTGGTACAAGTTCAAGAACTTTAAATAATCGTATTATCTCTCACAGAAGTGATATAAGACTCAACAAGAAGTCATGTGCATTAGCTCAACATGCTATTGAAACAGGCCATAAAATATCATTCGAGGAAGCACAAGTTTTACATTCAGAAAAAAATTTCTCTTAAAAGATTATTTCTTGAAATGATTAAAATTAATAAATCCAATCAAAATATGAACAAAAAAACAGATATCGAAAATCTTAGCAAAATCTACAGTTATCTTCTAGAAATGGATTAAAACTGATGATTCTCAAAGAATATAATATAAACATTAACACACCCACTACATATTTTATATTTTTCTGACGATTAATCATAGGTTGTCATTTCAAATCCTTCAATGTCACTCGAAGCGTCAAAGATATAATACCATTCCGACAAATTTTTACATATTTTACGTTTTTTTTTTTGAAGTTAATGTTCATTTATCATCCACTCAGATTACTGTGAGTACTTCCTTCATTTCAAGTATTTTTTCACAATAATGTCATTTACATATTTTAGGACCCTGAAGAAGTTTCAAAATTGAAACGAAAGCTCGGTCCATCGTATTAAAGAGTTTTTCATAGTTCAACACTTGTGCTGACTGAAGATCCCCGTTATTCCCCATTGTTTATATATATATATATATATATATATATATATATATATATATATATATATATATATATATATATATATATATCTATATATATATATATATATATATATTGACTTAGTTTGTATTGGTCAGAAACATGGTTAATTTTAGATCTCATTAAAAGCTGGGCATGTCTGTTGAAAGCGCTTTCGAGACCAAAAAATGTCACGTCTAACGATTGGAGCTTATGTGATGTGTGGGGTTGTGAACTAACCATTACAATAGAATATTTCTTACAATATTCGTTATTTCCAAAGAGATGTGGCTACTGTGGTTATCCAAAATTAATAATATCGGATTTTCTTTTGTTGCTCGAACTTGATTTTGAAAGTGGTGTAAAATATGTCTTCATCACTCCAGCCGTTCTTAGTACAACAGTACAGTGCACCTGCTGGACCATTTTTTCCAATAAAGGAGTCATCCTTGGCCTGGGGTAAACAAATACGATCCAACTGCACTTACAGCACAAATAACTGAAACATTTTTACCACGTTCTCCTGATGCAATAACTCCAAACTGTTTCATACCTTTGGGTCCCAAACGTTTGGCTGTTTCTTTTGGAACAATGGAAATCCCAGTTTCATCCAAATTATACAACCTTTCTGGAGGAAAGTTGTTTTTGTCAATGACATTTCTTAAGTTTTGAAAATATTGATGACTTCGGTTTTGTTAAATGCTGTTATACGATTTACACTAGTTGATTTCGGTTTTCTTAAACTTATTCCATTGTTCCTCCCCAAAACGTTCTTATACCAGTCATGGCCAGCCATTTGATTAGTTCAGTTAAAATTATGTTTAATATTATTGGCTTCTGAATATTTATAAACGAGCCGACACAATTCCTCTTTGGTAATTGCAAAAAATAATTTAGCCATGTTTTGTAAGTATTGCAAAATTTCATTTCCTTGCTGTGGAGAAAAATGGGTGCTCTGCCCAATGAAATTGATTTTTGTTGTCTTACATTATTTATAATTTTTGAGTGACGTCTTAGAATGGCCTCTGGAATTTCATAGTGCCTTGCCACTTCACGTATTTTCCTATTTTATGTACAACCTTGTTTACTGCCGCGGCAATACGATCTGTATGTATTCCTCTATTTGTTTTTCTTGTATATTTCCCCATCTAAAAAAATACAAAGTTGTAGATAACAAGTATATTATTATCGAGGGTAAGATGACGCACGTCAGTGGTAACAATATGTTTGAAATTGTTATTCTATTCTGATAACGCGAATAAGTTTTCAGAATATATTCTCCAGTCTTATGAATCTTACTGTGATGTGCTGCAAATATTCTACTGTCTGTGTGCAGTATGCAGGTACTATGTGCACCTTATTATTTGTCGCAAGCCGACGCAAGCCATCCCAGTCCAGCCCCCAACCGACTGTGTTGTGTTCCAAATCGAAGCTTTCAGCTCAGCACTAGGGATCGTTTGATCGTTATTTGTCGGCAGTGTCCGTACTCCGTACCGTATCGATGAACGCCAGTGATTGAATCAGGCGTCGAGATAATCATTTTGTGAATATGCAGACTAAGTAAAAGTAACTATTACTATTGTGAGTGCGTTGCATTGCGAATAGGGGAAGGAATGGTATGGTATAGTTGTATAGTAGTTAGTATATAGACTGAAAAAAATGAGTAAAAGGTAAGGGAATTATATATTACATATAATTGATATTAACATGAATAACAAACCTACCTAATCCTTCCAGTATGAAAATGTAAACCAAAGTTTGAGCAGTGGGGCTTCAAAGAGAAGGAAAAGAAAATGACTTGAAGAAGGTAAAAATCGAAATTACCTAAAATCACAACATTCTTGATAGACTGTAGTGGAACAACAGGTGATGAAGGAGAAATTTCTACTGAACGTGCAATCTCGGTGTCAGAAGTACCGACAACTGTTTTGTTGCCTGATAAATCTACTGAGTTTACGGAAGGTATCGGATATTCTGATGACGATTTTTTATGTTCGATTTTGAAAGAAGCCTATCCAACCGAAAATCGGACACTCATCGATAAAATTAAAATGTTCATTGTTAACCAAGGGCCTTGTCAGCCAGATCTTCAGTTTCCGAAAGATGACAATAATAGATCATTCTCAAAATTGTATTATTCTCAAACAAACCATGCTGGTATCAGCATTCAAAGAAAATGGTTATGTTATTCGCCAAAAAATAACGCGGCATATTGTGAACCCTGCTGGTTATTTTCAAAAGTGAAAAAGTCATCGTTTCAAGATGGAACTAAGGATTGGCAGGGACTTTCAAAAAAATTTAAGGTTCATGCTCAATCTCAGAACCACATATCCTCATGTTTCATTTATGATCAATGGAAGAGTAAAAAGGGTATGATAGATGAGGCCTTGATGGAAGATGTTTCAGAGGAAAGAAATTTCTGGAAAGAAGTTCTGCACAGGATTATTGATATCACTCTAGCTTTGGCTAAAAATTCACTGGCATTCAGAGGTCACAGAGAAAATATCACTGATGTATATAATGGTAACTTCCTTAAATTTGTGAATCTTTTATCAAAATATGATCCGGTTACGAAAGAACTTGTTTCAAGGCCACGAGGTAAAGGGCGAGTAAATTATTTGAGCAACACTATTCAAAATGAATTGATAGATACTCTTTCATTTTGCCTAGAAAAACATTTGGTGACAAAAATTAAAGAGGGTCCGTTTTTCACTATTATAATGGACACGACTCAGGATGTTACGAAAGTTGACCAATTAAGTAAAACAATACGTTATGTGGAAATTGTAAAAGATAAATCTGGAAAACCCCAAAAACTGGTGATTAGCGAAAAATGTTTGGGTTTTACAAATGTGACGGATTAAAGTGCAGAAGGACTGGTCAAAAATATTATATCATCACTCGAAAAACTTAATTTAGATATAAAAAGATGTCGTGGTCAGGGATACGATGGGGCAAGTGTGATGAGTGGGGTATATACTGGCGTGCAAAATCGGATCATGAATATTGAACCTACTGCAGTTTACATCCACTGTGCTGCTCATAACTTGAACCTTGTCATCAACGATGGCATGTCTCAAGTTAAAGAGGTTTCCTCTTTTTTTCCGTGGTTAATGATTTATATTCGTTTTTTGGTACTAGTTTAAACAGGTGGGATATATTGAAATCCATCACTAGAGAATCAATGGTTACATTGAAAAGACTCAATCCCATACGATGGGCGGGCTATGTCTTTGTTGGCTGTGAAACTAAGATATATTGATATAATCAAGTCTCACTAAAATTTCACTAATTTCAAGAAAAACAGAAGAACGAAGTCACGCCATCAGCCTACTGAAAAGTCTAGAACAATTTGAGTTCATTTTTATACTAACTATGTGTTCTAAAATACTGGAAAATGCTAACATAGCATCAAAATTGCTGCAATTGGATGATTTAGATTTGTCCAGGGCTTGCAAATCTCTAGAGTCAACTTATACAAAGATAAAAGAATTTAGAGATGATTACGACCAACTGAAGACGGAAGCTACTAATGTCGCCGCAAAATGGAGTATTCAACCAAAGTTTCAGGAAAAAAGAAACATCACATCGAAAACAAATTTTGGGGAACCCAACACACAATATTTATTTTCTGAAAGAGAACATTACTTCAGAGTAAACATTTACTATAAGACTCTTGACATCGTTCTCTGCCAAATCAAAAATAGATTTGAAGCCATGAATACCACTGTCAGCAAGTTCAACTTTCTTAATCCAAAATTGCTAGTTGAAATGTCGGAAGCAGATTTGTTCAGATCATCCGAAAACCTACAGAAGTTATACCCCAGTGACTTATCTTCCACTTTTCCTTCCGAGATAATTTCGCGTTCACCTCTAAAAGAAGAAATAGTGAAGTTGAAAGATATAAGAGAGTTTGCAGAATTCCTAATAATTATGAATTATACGCTATCTTCCAACTTTTCTGAAGTAATTACATCCCTGTTACTGTTTCTGACCTTACCTATAACTGTGGCCTCTGCTGAGAGGTCATTTTCCAAATTAAAAATCATTAAAAATTATTTACGGAATAAAATGTCACAAGAGAGGCTAAGTGGACTTGCAATATTATCCATAGAAGCAGAAGAAGCAGCTGCAATGGAAAAATCAGTTTTTATAAACGAATTTGCAGATAGGAAGGCAAGAAGAAGATATTTTCACTGAATTTATATTAAGTACAATACATGTTTTGGTTATATTCAATGATCATTTCCGAGGGATTCTGATACTTTATTAATTTTTTGATCATATTTCATGTACTTTTCTACTGATCTCAATTTGTTCCTTCGTTTTTTTATATTTTATATTATTTCAAAGAATTATACGTTTGTTTTGAGATTTCAATATAATTTCTCCCAGTTTTCTGAGAAGTTGTTATTTATTCACAGTGCTCATAGGTGATTATAGCATAGAAGCAGAACGCATATTTTCACAACAAAATTAATAAAGAGATTCACCTGAAAACAAGGGGCCTTGGTACAATTCTCGCGGGGAGGGCCATAAATCCTAGACACGCTACTGCTACAAGACCGTTTACCTGACACTTGGCGGTAAGAGATGGGTATGAGATGGGAGCGGGAAACTTGAATAAAGAAGTGTATAGTGTTACAATAACCAAAAAGTATACCTATACGTCATGTTAGCAGCTGCGCCATCTTCGACTGATCTCCCTAAAACAAGGTTCAAATGAAAATCTAAAATAGATAGTATTCTTATACGTTCCATACTTTCATTCTACTAGAAACAAGGGAAAAGTATTGAAATAATTAATAATAACGCATACAAAACAAATGATAATTTTACGCGTTATAATAACACTATCAAAGTTGGCTTGTAGTTAATCGTCTTGTTGACGTTTGGGTATCGTGAAAAGCAGAACAAATTAAATATTGAATTATAAATTGAATTGCAATACGTATTTGTACAGAATCTGAGCATATTCAAGTATTTAACGTATTTGGTGAACAACTCTGGTCTAAATCCTGAACAAGAAGATATGTTTTACGACATGAGCAACATTCTTTGTGAAGTTATTCCATATTTCACCCATAAATCCAATATGGAAAAGAACAAAATGGTGTCGAAGTATTACTTTTATTTCATGAAGCATTTACGTTCAGTGATGAGAATCAACCATTGAGGAAAAAAGAGGTGTTGTCGATATATAACATGTACCTATATATTTAAGTTAAAAATAAATATCTATCAAAAATATTTCACGCCACTGCTTTCATTACAGCTGTCAAGCCAGATATATTTCCACTTAATCTCATAGCCTGGGTGCTTATGGGTAGGGTGATTTCCGAAAAAATTAGTTTGTTGTCATCTGATTGTTTAAAATTAACAGGAATAAAATTATCGAGAACATATTTTCGATGGTTCAAAATATATGAGTACATTAAAAGGTGCGAAAATAAAATTAGGAATAAAGTTATTTTTAGAGAGAAATAAAAAAATAGTATAAATCACCCTTATTATCAGAAAACGTGATCCATGTTCAGTTGGAAAAGAGTTGAGTTGAGTATCTCAAAATCGGGTGTGAACTCCATAAACATATTTACCAATTGATATATGAATTATTTTCAATTTATCGCAATCATAAATTTGTAGACTGAGCAAAAACAAATAATTAGCACTCGATGGTAAAATTTCACAATGCAATGACAGTTATTTTCAATAAAATGCAGAACACGCAATTCTATATCCAAGTCTCTGCTTTGCTCTCAGGAGTAGTATGTGATGTGTACGCAAAAAATGAATGCAGTAAATATTCTCGAATATTTTTATTATCGAAAAGAATGAATATGCTGTGTTGGATAGAATTTTGCTTATTTATGGAATCATAATACGTCAATATTAAAAACCCAGACGATACCATAAATTTCAACAAATAGCTGACTATTCTCATACATAATTTCAGTTAGCTTGGGTTTTACAAAGAAAAAAAAAAGAACTGTGTGTGGGAAAATAAAAGCGATTCATATCCGTATAAGAATATTAGTTTGAAAATATTATTCCGTTCGGAATATACAAACAAATATATATATATATATATATATATATATATATATATATATATATATATATATATATATATATATATATATATATATATATATATATATATATATATATATATATATATATATATATATATATATATATATATATATAAGACCGGCAGAAAGTACGCATCATATGGGAATTTTTTTTAATATAATATTTTGACAAATGTCGATACATGCAATCGCTTCTGAATCAAAAGAAACCCCAAAAGATATTGTACAGTGCCGTTCGTCTTTTCTTGTTTGGCGGGAAATTTATAAAAATTAAAAATTATGTCTCAAAACACTTATTTGGGAAAATATTGAAAAATGTTATTTGGAAAAGTTGTTTAGAACGACATTTTATAGGTATATACAAGTTTGGAAAGGAATCTGAAATGAAAAAATAAAAATCAATTTTTGCCATAAAAAAAATTTCAATTTGGAAAAATTCATTTATGTCAAAGAAACTCATTAGTAAAGCCCAAGAGTAATATTTTGAATAATATTTTGTAAAGATTCACCAGCTACTTCTATTTTATTCGAAGGAAATTTTAAATCGGATTTGCCATGTGTTCAGCTGCTTCATAAGAGGTCACAGAAATATCTTCAGGACATTATAATCCCGATACTGTTTATTATTGACAAAGAACCATGTATCTACAGAATTTTAATATGAATTTTTTATTAGAACAAAAAATTGATTCAATTTTTTACATAATTACATTTTATAATAAAATTAGAAGCTGAAATGATTATAAACCAAACAATTTAATGCATACTCGAAAGTTTGTAAATGTCCATTACTCGACGTGTCTACCCTGACGTTCAATACATGTAGTTGTTCGGGATTTCATTTCTCTGGACACATTTCGCGGTATTTGTGGTGTAATGTTATTGATACATTGTCGTATTACTTCTTCTAAATGGTCGATATTACGAAATGGCTGATGTTTATAAACCCTACTTTCAAGGTACCCCTGTAAAAAGAAATCCAAGGGCGTCAAATCTGGGGATCTTGCAGGCTACGGGTTTTCTGAATATCGTCCTATCCATTTATGAGGAAAGTGTTCGTTAAGCCACGCTCTGACTTCAAGGGTACTATGTACTGACGCTCCGTCTTGTTGGAAAAAAATATCATTCCTTCTTTGCAGCGGTAATCCATGTAAGAAATCAAAAAATACATTATTTAAAAACACTAAATAATTTCGTGAATTAAGGTTGCCCCTAAAAAAGTAAGGCCCAACGATCTGTGTATCTAATATGCCGCACCGAACATTAGTTTTGGAAGAAAATTGACTTTTTGCCTCTATCTTCCAATTTGAGTTCTCATCAGCCCACCATCTACAATTCTGGGAACTGACAGTACCGTTTGATGTAAAAGTCGCCTCATCAGTAAATAAAATGTTTGTAGGAAAATGTTGGCATTCTTCAATCATGCCTTGGAACCAAAATGAAAAATCTAAGCGTGCATCAAAATCCCTATCGAGTAAGGTGTGGATGAATTTTGGTTTGTATGCACAAAATTTATTATTCTTCAAAATTCTTCTTATGGATTTTTCAGATAAACCGGTTTGTTCCTGCCTCTCCGATAGTGCCATCCGTGGATTTTCTGTGACCGATAACAAAACATTAAAGGTACCTTCCTCATTAGTGACGGGCTTACTATGTGGAATTTTGTAACGATTTTCTACACTGCCTGTAGCTTTAAATTTGTTTAAAATACGCAACACAGTAGATCCATGGATATTCTTATTTGGATTTCTAGCATTGAATATATCTGCTGCTTCTCTGGAACTATGGAAACGCTTACCACATATTAAGACGAGCTCAATGTTCTCTTGCAAACTCAGCTTCTCTTGGGGCATCTCTAATTATTGTTAACACACAACAAAATGTAACTTTTACAATGAAAAAAACTATAGAATAAAGACGATAAAAACACCTGGATAAATAATAACACTACTAAATCGTTTGACAATTCTTAATAACACATTGTCATTATTAGTCAATTGTTTCATGGCCTCTTTGATCATGAGGAAATCTGTCGATGCACGCATCAACAATGATAATATTGTATGATTCCAACAATTTGCCAAAAATCAATTTATTTTTTGTTTGAATAAAAAATTCAATTTGAAATCATGTAGATACAAGAACCTTTATCAATGATGAACAGTATCGGGATTATAATGTCCTGGAGATATTTCAGTGACCTCTTATGAAGCAGCTGAATACATGGCAAATCCATAGATTTCAATTTTTTTCCGAATAAAATAGAAGTAGCTTCGAATATTTACAAAATATCATTTAAAAAAATTACTGTTGGCCTTACTAATGAGTTTCTTTTGTCTAAAATGTACTTTTCCAAATTGAAATTTTTATTATGGCAAAAAAAATTTATTTTAATTTTTTTAACTCAGATTTTTTCAAACTTGTACATAGCTATAAAATAACGTTCTGAACAACTTTTCAAATAACATTTTCGATATTTTCCTAACTAAGTGTGTTTTGAAACATAATTTTTAAATTTTTCAAATTTTTCTCCAAACACGGAGAAAACGAACGGCAACTGTACAACGTCTTTTTGGGGTTGCTTTTGATGCAGAAGCGATTGCAAATATCGATATTCGTCAAAAAATTTAATAATAAAAGAATTTCCCATATGATGCGTACTTTCTGCCGGTCACTGTATATAAATATATATATATATATATATATATATATATATATATATATATATATATATATATATATATATATATATATATTTTTTTTATTTGGAATGAAAAAATTATAGAGGGACATCTATAATTTCCGGAGGAAACTCAAATAGTGTTAGGTTCGAAGGCGGGGAAACATCATCGATGGTCACCAACAATTGTCAGTATAGGTCCCCCCCCAAAAAAAGTCGGGTTTCAAAGCGTTCAGGTAACGAAAACCCAAAAAAAAAAAAGTTTAATTTCAATTTAAGGGCCCACCATCCCCTCAGCTTTTTCCCATGGCCCCAATCATCAAGACGGTTGTTTTTCTGAACCGAAACAAATCCGAGTGCTAATACCTACCGGCAGGGAAAAAAAGGAACCAAAAATTATAGATGCGACATCTATAATTTGCGGAGGAAACTCAAATGGTGCTGTGGAGTTCGAAAGGGTTTGGTGTGGGTCAGGTCATAATATATATATATATATATATATATATATATATATATATATATATATTTGACCTGACCTGCCCTACCCTTAACCCCCACAGGGACCCCCACAGGTTTGGGGATGAGGTCTGAAACAGCGGAACAGGGGGGGTTTGGGGGGCCCAGCCCTATAAAAAACATGGCTGCCGCTAAGAGAAAAACATGGCCGCCTATCATTGGAAAAAAAAAAAAAAAGGCGGGGGGGGTTAATTTAAGATGTCCGTTTTATGGGGGGGCCCGGGGGTGACAACATCGGTAGACCCCACGGAGGTCTGAACAAGTTGAGATATCTGAGGTTTGGGGCCCCACCCTGTATAGAAAAAAAAAAAATAGCGGTTGTAGGTTAAAATTTCAAGATGTCCGTTGGGGGGAAAGACTGGGTTCTTCAGGGTATCTGGGGGCCCACGGGGGCCGGACAACTGGGAACCGATGGGGGGGAGATATGTATAGAAAAATATAGCGGTTGTGGAGGAATTTCGATGGGCCTTTTGGGGGGAAACGGGCTTGGGTTTCTTCAGGGGGCAAATTTTTAAACTTTAACCCCCTTTTTTTTTTTGGGGTTTTAAAAAAATTTTTCCCCCCAACAGAGCCCCTGGGGGTTGCCACTAAGGTC
>JAFIRS010005576.1:0-53873 GCA_018342105.1 Gonioctena quinquepunctata
TATTCAAAATACACATAAACATAAATTAATATTTCATTTGTTTTTTTTATTTGCCATAATTCTGCATGCCATTCTAGCTACCATGATACATCATTGAATGAGAAATGAAAAGACTGGAGTTGAACCAAAACAAACTGAGGTGCAATTTGAAAAACAAAAGTTAGGGGTGGTTTCTCGGGGTTTGTTTGCCAGGGGTGGATTTTTGCTATGCTGCATGAACGGGGCTTATGGTCTCCTACGACAAGTTTTTTTTTAAATTTTTTCTTTTCTGCAAATAACTGAAATATCTGCTGGCATAAAGCTTTGGGACCCCCGGTATATATTAATTCCGCGATAAGTTATGTCTGCAGAAGGCTGCATAGTAGTTTTCATGCTATTCTTCAACTTAATATTAGATTAAAAATCACTGCTGGATGTATTTATGCAATGGTGCATTCAATACTAATATACATATAATAGAATTCTATGGGGAAGTAGTAGTGATATCACAAGAGTATTCATTGCTCAAAAACGAAAATTCGGCTATTATTCAATATAAGAGAACATAATCGTAAGCCATATAAAAAAGAACAACTCTTCTTAGTACCCACATCTATAGTCTGACTTTTTAAAAAAAAAATTAGGAAACTCTAATGAGCAGTCCCGGATATCAACAAAAAACATAGATCTACTGAGAATGAAAACGCATAAAACTAAACTTTTCCCGAAATGCCCAATCTATATAGGGATCTACATTTTTCGATTTCCTCCCCACTGAGATGAAGGCAATATCAAACATGAACACGTTCAAACATAAAGTTAAAGACTGTATCCACTGATGGTTTTATTCGGGGGATGAGTTCTTCAATTATATTGAAACATTATTAAAACCCAACACGTAATTTTGTACTTAATAAACCTATACGTATTGCTAGATATTAGCTTCACACACACGATACCTATTCAACAAAACTATATTCATTTATTTTTATTTTTTTCTCCTTTTTTCCTTTTTTTATCATTCCCCTTTTTTTTCAGATATAGAATAAGATGAGGCTTTCTTTGCCCCAATCAATCAATCAATCAATCATGCTTTATTGTCAGAAGATACAAAATCTCATAGACAAAGCGATAAATAATGATTATAGCATATAAATGAACTCCTATAAACATGAAAATATAAAAGCATATTTGAGCACATATACAGATATATAGATATATACATATATACAGAGGGTCAAAATGTTAATAAACATAGAACATATAATATAAGACAATTTCATCACATAGTCTGGTCATAAAAAAATGATTATATTGAACTGAACAAGCATAAATATATAAAATATAAATATAAAATAATTATAATTATAATTCAAACAGTGAGTCATCTTTTTGCCAATTGAAATTTTTCAACAATACAAGCAAAACCAAGTCTCACAAAAGGGGTGGGACATTTCTGTAACCTGGCTGGAACCCCAAATGGATCCCCGGATATTGATATTATTCATTTGTCCATCAATGAAGGAAGGTGGGAAAAGAGGAAAAGTGTCGGTCTCTATGCGAAGAATTGCTGTCAATACACTATCATTAAAAGTATTACTGACCAGGGAAAAAATTCAAAAATCTGGAAAAAAGTCAATATTCACAACAAATATTTTGCAATGGGTTGTATATAGACCAGGGCGATAATTATTGAAACAAAAAAAATAGTAGGATGAAACCCATTGGAAAAGGAAGAGAATATAACAAAAATGAAAGGAAAAATAATTTACGGGCGATCTGAGGTCGGAAAGTGGAAGGGAGTGAGTTTTTAAGGGTAAAAAACGGTTTATTTCGATTTTCGGCAAAACTGCAAGTCCTATAGAAAGAACCTCAAAATTTATGTAAAAAATCAAAATAACCAAGTTTTTGGTTTTTTATTTTTATCTTTTGCAAAAAAAAAACTTTTTTCATTCACGAAATTCGGTGAAAACTTACCTTTTTATGTCCCAAACATGGTAATTTTTTTTATTTAAAATATTTATTTTTTCACTTTATTTTGACTCAATATCGAAAAAGCACCCTAATTTTCAATCGAAAATTCTCCCGTCAAAATATCAGCTTTTTTAAAAATCGTGGGATTTTTGTTTGTTGAAATCTCTACTTCCTGATGGTATAAAAGAATATACATTACTATGGTAAATGTTCTCAGAAAATGCGAAGAAATAACAGGTAGTAAGGCTAGATCCTCCTACCCCTTCCCAATTCTCTAGGAATACCTTTTGATGGGCTAAAATTTTCCGTAGGTCACTCAGGTATATGAGTTATCTTAAAATAGCAATAAATAGGCATCTACGCATATATTTTGAAGATTCTACAACTTTCTCAAAATATTGCTAGATGTCTTATTAAATATTAACTTTACGTTTCTTTTGCATTTTCTGAGAACATTTACCATAGTATTGTATATTTTTTTTCATACCATCAGAAAGTAGAGATTTCAACGAACAAAAAGCCAACCAAGCTTTTTAAAAGCCGATATTTTGACAGGAGAATTTTTTATTGAAAATTAGGGTGCTTTTCGATATTAAGTCAAAATGAGTGAAAAATTAATATTTTGAATCAAAAAAATTACAGTGTGTTTGGGACATGAAAAGGTAAGTTTTCACCAGATTTCGTGAAAAAATTTTTTTTTTTGGAAAAGATAAAAATAAAAAATCAAAAGTAGCTTATAGAATACAGCGATTTCAAGAATATAGATCATGAACAATTCACGGCGGCTTTAAAATAGATTCCCTGGAGAAATATCTACGACATTCCTGATATCAATGGCAAAGTTGACTTCTTGAACCAAAATATCACTATTTTACTAGATATATTCGCCCCGACAAAAAACTCACGAATGATAAGGAATAGTGAACCTTTGGTAACGGGCAATACTAAACATGAGATCCGTTAGAGATAGGGCATTATCTCGATATAAAAAAATCCCGAAATGCAGCTTGCTAGGCATATCGCAAGGAACTAAGGAATCTAACCACAAATACAACTAGACAGGAGAAAAAGGTGTTCTTTGCGTTCCGAAATTCAAGTAATATCTGGAAAGATCTCAGGACTGTTGGACATCGCAAACACGGAGAGTAAAATTCAAATTCCCGTTCTAATAAGCCTGATGAAATCAATATTTTTTTATCTCCTTTAATCCGTAGTAAGGAGTGTACGAGGATTTGATTGCATTTTATAAAAATAACGTCAAAGAAGAACCGAATAACAAATTCAATTTTGTGGAAGTATCAGAAGCGGATTTTTATAAAAACATTTTGAGTATCAAATCAAATGCTAGAGGAATCGACGACCTATGTATACAAACCATAATCCTATGCTGTCCATTCATATTACCATTTTTAACACGCATCATAAATTGTTGCATTGCAAATACGATATTCCCGGAACAATGGACACGCGCTATAGTAGTTCCTCCCAATAATTAGTGACCCAAGCGAATTAAGGACATGAGACCCTTTTCCGTTCTACCATGTATGTCGAAAGTTTTGGAAAATATAATGAATGAACAACCTATATTATACATAGAAACTGCTCAAATATTACTAGCCACTCAGTCGGATTCAAAAAACATCATGTGCTCAAACTCAATGTGGCTGATGATATTTTGAGGGCAACAGATGATGGAAAAATCACAGCTCTGATTCTACTAAGACTTTTCCAAAGCTTTCGACACCTTGAGCTACGCCATGTCACTTTCTATACTTCACTACATGGATATGAGTCACGCATATGTTTCTTTTTTCGAAAGATTTCTGAGTAATCGAAGCAAATGCGTTAAAATCGATAGGAACAAATCTGGGTTGCTAAATGTAACTACAGTGACAATTTCAGCCCTCTGCTCTATGCAATTTACACTAAAATTTCAGCAAAATCTTTCTTGAATACAAGGTTCAATATTATGCAGACGATATGCAAATCTATCACTCCTATAAATCTGATTTGGTCCAGAGCTGTGATCTAATAAACGATGAGTTATGCTTTTCGGATCTGAAAGTAACCAGAACTATGCTGCGGATACAATTGAAATTCAGCTAAATGAGGAACGTCTAACGTTAAGAAATAACAAAAAAAACTTGGGGGTGATTTTCGATAGCAGCCTAAGATCCGTGAGTCATGTCTCAAATGAAAGCAAGTTTCTATAAAATCGGATTATTTTACCATATTTTGTATTAAATGTCATGGAATACGTCATTATGAAAATTCGACAATAAATTGCATCAATGAAAAAATGAATTTGATCTGAAAAGAATCAAATGGAAGGCAATAACTATTCAAATTAAGTTTTGATGAAATTGTTCATTTCTAAAGGTCAATGTGATCAAATTATACAGTCAGGAACATGCAGAAAATTCAATGAAATTTACCCCTATTTACAACCAATTAACAAGAGAAATGATAACAAAATAATTTCATCAGTTGTTTTATCTCATTGGCATCTTGCTTCTCGATGCAATTTATCACTCGGTGGCGCAGGTCTCGTTCACTGGGTACCGATGTCATGTGAATTTTTCCTTCAAATTCCCCACAGGTGAAAATCAAGTGGCGTTAGGTCGGGTTATCTTGCAGGCCAATTCCACGTCCTAAACGTCTAAACCAGCGATATTCGAACATTTGGAACAACTCCGTTGTTACTCTCCCAGT
Organism: Gonioctena quinquepunctata; assembly: GCA_018342105.1. Lineage (NCBI taxonomy): Eukaryota > Metazoa > Arthropoda > Insecta > Coleoptera > Chrysomelidae > Gonioctena > Gonioctena quinquepunctata. Next base: position 4,666 of record JAFIRS010005576.1, read on the forward strand.
CAATAATCCTATGCTCCATTCAGTTGAAACCAGCAGATACAATACTCCCTATTGACAGATTGATCAGAAAATCATTCACCACTGACTTCAAGATTTCGAGATAATTCTTAGAATTCAACTGTTCTCCGTAAATGGGAAAACTCATTTGGTTGTCTTTTCGAAAAAAAAATACGTTAAAACAGACTAAACATTTCCTGAAATCCCATTTCCATCACAATATGTAGATTCTTGTCAGACCAGAAATGTTTGTTTCTTCTATTAAATATGCAGTCCCTGGAAAATTGAGCTTCTTTAGGATCTTCTTGGGTGCAAATCAGAATGGTTCCACAAAAGTGCATTCTATTCTGATGATCTTCGTTTTTAGGGCTTGAACTCATAAAATTGTATGGGCGCATGTTATGATTGAGCCCAAATTTTCTTCTGCACTTTTAATGTAAGCTAGGATATGCATGAACATAGGGGGAATGAAGGTATTCATTCCCCACCCCAGACTGAAATATACTATGATAATTCCAAAAATATTATTGTTTTTCTGGCTACTATACAGGGTGATTCAAAGTACTTTGACAACCTTCAGTGGGTTATTCCTTGCAATATTCTAATATGAATTGTCCCAAATTTAAAAATATATCCGGAAACGCTTTTTTCCAAGATAAGTGTTAAAGTTTTATTTTTATTTTCGTTTTGAATAACTTTCGAAAAACTGACCTTAATTAAACAAAACTTGGTATTGAGGAGTTTTGAGGTGTCGAATTCGAACCTGATGTTATTATTGCTCTTACTACTAAGGGGCGCCACCTACACGTATTTTTCTTTTTGAAATTCATAACTTATTTGAGCGTACTTCTAAAATTTTTCAATGAAAAAATCAATTCGCTAACATATCTACGTAAAAGTACCTTGTTACAAGTCGCTAGGAGCAACCGTTTTCAGATATTTGGACTTTCAAGTCGATTAGTTGATAATCGATCGTGTTGAAGTTAATACCATTATTTTGCATTTTCACAAATGCTTAGGAAATGAATTTGACGTTTAAGTAAGTAGTTTTGGTAATTACATATTATGTGACAGTTAAACGTTGTGTTGTTTTTGAAGTTTCTGTGAGTTTTAAAACACTGATTTTGAAAAAATGGATTATTCAAACAATAATGCTCATTTAGCCGATATGCATTTCTTTTATGGCCCTGCGGATGGCAATGCCCCAAGGCAAGACGTATTTACCAGGAGCGATTTCTAATCGAGTACTGCCTTCAGCTCCAAAATTTACCAGTCTCCACCGTCGTTTGGCAGAAACGGGTTTAGCTTCAAGAGGGCAGCTGATATTATTGGGAGACCACGAGCAGCCCGAATCCCAAATTGGAAGAAGCTGTTTTGAACGCTCTCGAGAAGAATCAGAAATAAGTACAAGAATAATGGACATTTTTATGCACTATGTGAAACACTGTAATTAGAAAAGTATATGTGCTAATATCACTTGGGATTTTTATTTTATTTTTCTGATGGGTAGTTTTCCATAATCCGGAAAAAAGTGGTTTCGTGACGTCACGTTCACTAAAAGTTGATTTGGCATCGTTGTATGAGTTGCGAATCATGGAATTGTGACGTAATGACATTTGTTATTTGATACTTTGATAGGTTCGTTCGTTTGCTTCACGGAACAGAATATTATCAATCGTTTTTCTCTCTTCAGCTCTTTTTCTTGCATATATCTGATACGATTGATACGAGACACGAGATATGCAGAGAACTGCTGCAAATGAACAAGCTCGCCATGAATGTTTGGTATTGAAAAATTTCGGAAATTATTTTCTAATTTTAATAACTATGTAAATGTCTAAAAAGTGCTATGTGCACGGTTGTCTGAACACCAGTGAAAGTGAATCAAACGTTTGTAAAAAGCGGAAATATATGCTTTTGTGCAGAACATTTCCAGGTGAGTACATCAAGGAACGATCTTTAATTTCACTCAATGCAAGTTTGCAGAATCATCGATCAGTACTCTATTTTATATCCAGTCCTATAAACATATTGTTCTTTGGTTCCAGCTGAAAGAAGATACTACGAATTAGGAATATGCTAGAACAAGGGGATCCAAATTTATGTTGAAGCAAGATGTCTGTCCACATATCAACCTGAAATGACATTGGTCTGACAATGTTTCATCATAAGTATATGACCTACCAACGATGAAAAAACCCAAACCAAATGAAAACATCACTCCTTCAGCTAGTAAAACTGTGTTGAGTGACATTACATCCATGGGAAATATTTACTCAAGAGTTCCAAATAGTTCTTCTCCTAGCAGTAGCCAAGCTAGTACATTATCCGATTCACCAAAATAACACCACCAAAAAAATTTCTGAGTATATTCCTAGTCAGTCTTCATCCGATCCTGATTGTGAAAATATCGAAGGACAGCAGCGCCAGCGCTTATCTATTGCACTTATAGAAAAGAAGAGTAATATTATTTGGGGCTCCCTGAAAATGTTTACCACATTGTGAAATACATTACCAAAATTGAGTAAATTAAATATATGGATGTTCTGATAAGTTTAAAAAAGATACGGGTTGGGGATGTATGCTCTCGATTGGCTGATGACTTTGATATGAGTAAATAAAGTGTTCACAAGATTTTCACAAAAGCTGTGCCTATGATGGCAAATTGTTTATAAGAGCTTATATATTGGCCTGACATATCCGAAATTGAAAGAAATTTGCCGATCCCTTTCAGAGCTCGCTATAAGAAAGTTAATTCAATTATTGTCTGGAAATTGAAAAACCCTCTGATCCTGTTCGTCTGTCCATGACTTGGTCAGAATAGAAAAAATGCAATACTGTAAAATTGTTAATATCTGCTACTCCAAATGGCACAATACAATTTATTTCAGGAGCATACTTTGTCGATAAGAATAATTTCTTCTATTTTGATTGATTGAAATTCAAAAATACTTTGAATAACTAGAATGTGCAGTATTATGTCAAAGTTTTCTAAGGTTTGTTGTCACATTCTCTTCATGAATGCCAATATCATCAGATTTTTTTTTTTCTATAGCTTTGTAACCATAGGGAAAATTTTTACCATAGAAAATGTAAGCCTGTATTTGTAAAAAATAGATTAGTATCCCTCAACAAAGAATTGGTGTGAAATAAGTAAATAATTTTGCAAAAAATTTACGAAATTTGTATGAACATACTTCAAGTCTATTCATTCTAAATTATTAATTATATTTTCAGTGCTCAAACTTGATAAATATTTGACTCATCACATGAAGGAAACACTAACAGGTACCGAATATGAATTTATTTATATTATAATACAAACAGACAAAGCCTACATATATATTCACAGTATAATGCATTTATGATTGATTATATCTAAACAATCACGAACGTTTTAACTAAGAACCAAAGTTCTTAGTTAAAAGTTGGGCAACTTTCTAGTCATGGTTCTTAGTTCTTGTATTAGGGGTTCCATAAACGCGCTCATTGATTTGCTAGTGTTGAATCCTTAGTTATTAGTTCACTTACTTCTTGGGAACGTTGCATAAACAAAGCATAAAAATGAATAAAAAGAGTCAATCATCTCATAATCCACCCTTGGCAAATTTTACGAAGCCTTGTTTCATTATAAACACACCAAATCGTTTATGATATTGAGAAATTAATAAGTTGATAAAAATAAACATTAACCTCAAATGTCAATATGATTTCAATGGGAACTGTCTTTAATATTTGCGGTGTTGCCAATGGTCGCTCTTCATCAAAAGGAAGGCCCGTTCAGAAACTTTGAATGTTTTAAATAAAGGAAACCGTTGTTGAAATGGGTTTTTTTGTTGATGAGTCTATCAATAAACAGTGTTCAATTATATATTAATGGTGTATATCAAGCAGTGAGCTATATTTTTGACAAGAACAGTAATGCGTGTTTCTGAACGTGGATTATGGAGGGGGTAGTTTTCGATGAACGTGACGTCACGGGTACACTTTGAAACGCAATATCTTTTCGAAATAAAAAATATATGATGGCATTGGACGTTTCATATGAAATATAATCGACCTATATAAGTTTTGGAATTTTTTTTTTCGTAAATGTAAAGGTCCATTGCTGAAGCTCCCAGTTCTAGTTTGGAGAATTATCCACGATCAACAATTTTATCCATACCATATTCAAAGGGTACAAGCTCTTTTGCCACGAGACTTTCCCCAACGTCTTACTATGTGTCAGTGGTTTTTGAGAAAATTGGCTGGAAATCCTCAATTCTCAAGATATGTACCCTTCACGGACGAGGCAAACTTCTCCCGAAATGCTATCACAAACTTTCATAACAACCATGTTTGGGCTCTAGAAAATCCGCACGCAGTTAGTGAAAGACATTAACGGTATCAATTTTCTGTAAATGTATGGGCGGCAATAATTGATAATTACTTGATAGGTCCTTTCTTTCTTCCGTTCCGACTAAATGGCGCAAGTTACAGAGACTTTTTAGAAAATGAATTACTGGGACTACCTCAGAGTGTACCATTGGAAATTAATATCCGCATATTTCGAATATTCTAGAAGTCAATATTGAATAAATCTACTGTTTTTTGCTCTAATTTCAAATTTTTTATTGTGTTATGTTATAAATTATTTAGTTATTACAGTATATATGTGTGTATTTTTCATATTTTATATATTTTTATATTTTATATTTATATTTTTAATTGCTACACTGTCTCGGAACAAGTATTTTACTTACCGAGTATATTTACTCATCATATCATTTACTTTAGTATTCAGTATTTGTTATCCATTCTCCATTTCATTAATGCCTGTCCTGTGATATTCGATAGGACGTTCTAGTGGAATGTTCATTATTATTATCTTATACCACTTCTATTATAACGTATTGTATTGCTTATATTATTATGTGAGTGCATGTTATTATTATTATTATTGTATGGTTTATGCATGATGGGGCTTCGGCCCATTTAAGCGTTGTACCCAGGGAATTCCTTAACACTGTCTATCCAAATCTATGGATCGGTAGGGGTGTAGAAGAACCTAACCAGGCGTGGGCACCAAGGTCCCCAGATCTAAACCCGCTAGATTTTCATTTTTGGGGACATTTGAAGTCACCAGTTTATAGAACTCCAGTAGCGAACGGGAAAGATCTGAGAAACCGAATAGTAGACGCCTGTGAAACAATAAGAAACACACCAATAATTTTTGAGCGGGTACGAGATTCAATAACTAGAAGACTGAATGCCTGTATCTTTGCTGAAGGCGGACACTTTGAACAATTTATTTGAATACAATTCAGTTTCCTTCATTTTATTCTACATATTCAAAATTTCTTGAAATAAAATGTTGATATTTCTTGCAAATTTTATTTAAACAAATACAGATTTTGCACCCTTTATACAAAAATAACTATTTCAAACGTGTAAAAATAAATAGAATAGGTGGCGCCCCCTAAAAAAAACTACTTACTTAAACGTCAAATTCATTTCCTAAGCATTCTTGTGAAAAATGCAAAATAATGGTAATAACTTCAACACGCATCGATCATCAAATTTTCGACTTGAAATGTTCAAGTCCAAATATCTAGAAAACGGTTGCTTATAGCGACTTGTAACATGGGTTGCTTTTTTACGTAGATATGATAGAGGAATTGATTTTTTTCTGAAAAAAATGCTAAAAGTACCCTTAAAAACGTTATGAATCCTCAAAAAAGATAAAGACGTGGAGGTGGCGCCTCCTACGAGTAAGAGCAATAATAACATCAGGTTCGAATTCGACACCTCAAAAAACCTCTCAATACCAATTTTTGTTCAATTAATGTCAGTATTTCGAAAGTTATTGGAAAAAACGAAAATACAAATTTAAACTTTAACACCCTGTATCTTGGAAACGAAGCGTTTACGGACATATATACACATATATTCATTTGGACAATTCATATTAGAATGTTGTGAGAAATCATCTCCTGAAATTTGTCATAGTACTTTTGGATCACCCTGTATACCTATAGCAGCGGACTATTATAGAATAACAATATACCTTCATTAATACATGATTTAGACTATGGATTTGAAAGTGATTTTTTTAATATACTAAATTTGAATATAATTCTGCCAAGTACATTTACAAAAAATGTTTTTTTTTAATCTTTCATCTGATAATGGAAATTTCACCATGTTGAACTTGAAAATAGAATCAGAGCTAAAATTGTGGCGAAATAACAACTACCATCGGAAAAATAATGCCAATCAAAGTTTGTTCATAACTAATTGTTAACTAAATAAGCAATTATATCATTAATAAAAAAAAAATCTTGTTAGATAGATTATTTTTTGACATTTCTAGAAACCAATGAAAATTTCCGATTCAAATCATTCATGTACGTTTTGGCCAATCAAAACATTATTACAGTGAGAATAATCTACCTAGAAAATTGCCGCGGGAATAATTTGAGGTATTTTGTTTTTATTCTTTGACAACCTATATTTTTAATTTGACGTGTGTCATCATGTCGCATAAAGTTTTCGTAGGCGGAAAAAATAAAAAAATATGTTTTATTCAAATGAGCCATCGCTCATATTTTGAGAAGACTTGAAACAATTTTTCGGAGGAAACTCACTTCTCGACTAGACTAATAATTCACCAAAAGAACAAAGTAAATCTTTCTATATTTGTATCTGTTCCACGATCGCAAGATCAACTGGATATAGGCCATGACCTCCAACATACATAACATTATATGGTTATTCAAATCCCAATTGGAACGGCAATAAAAATAAGAGAACGACGAGGAGTCTTCATATGCACTACCCGGCAAATTGGAAATTTATATCGTGAGTAAAGAAAGAAGAGTGATAAGTGCTAAAGCACTTGTTTCACAATTATTCGAACAATGAAAAATGGTATAAAATAATATCTTGGCAGAAGTATGAGATTTTTATATAATGAATGATAGTAATATGTGAAAGTAAATTAAAAAAAATCAGTCACACACCTATACACGCACATACATATAATAAAGTTAAAATGTTGATTATGGTTCATTATAAAATTATGAAAAAGCAGATATGTGAGCTGGGTACAGTGCATAGATGAAATGGGTGAAAGTCAGAAATAATTATGAAAGTAAACAATAGATAATTGAGAACAGTATAGTATGGTGTATAAAACATTTAAGTAAAATTATTAAAAATTGTGCATAATAGTGATAAGCAAATGACACAATCAGTCACCCACCTATACACACATATACATATTATAAATATTAAAAGTTCGTTGTGAATCGATATAATATTATAAACAAGCATATTTTTATATTATTTATCGAATTATTTTTTCAAAATTGTTTAATCTTCAAAAAGAGAACGAATCATATTTCTTGGATTTTCATTTATGAACTCTCTCAATTGTTGTTTAAATTTTTCTTTTGATATTTATACATTTTAATTCATCAGGAATGCTATTGTATAACTTGGATGCTGAGAAGAGGAACATTCTATGTGTTGTAGCTTTGACCATTAACGCAGGTATATAGTGATTTTTTTTTCGTGTATTGTAATCGTGGGTTAGTAGTTGGTTGAGGTGCTTTGTGTCGTGATGTTTCAGGCAGGTGATGAAGAAGTGTAATTGTCTCACGTCCAATATTTTAGACTCAGAATGAAGTAGGTCGGATGAGTATCTGGAGTTTTTGGAAAACATCAATTTTATGAATCTTCTCTGGAGTACTTCCTACGGATTCAGATGAGTTTTTAGTGCTCCACCCCATGCCAGAATTCCATAGCGGATATGACTCTCTACCAGAGAGTGATACAACGTTTTCATTTGATTGAAAGGTATGTTGTCTTTGAGCTTTTTGAATTCATACAATATACTTCTCAACTTTTTCACTTCATACATAATGTGCGGGTCCCATTTCATGTGACAATCAATGATCACGCCCAAATATTTGATTTGTTTCACAGGTTCTATAGAAAAAAGTACATTGTCCATGTTCATATCAAGATTGCTAGACTAGGCAGGCCACGAGAGTTACAATTAAAAGGCAAATAATTTGTTTTTTCCATGTTGTTCGTAAGTAATTTATATTCGAACCATTTTTTTATAGAATGAAAGTAAATTTTTTCGGCATCGCTAACAACACTCACAGCCTGAGTTCTATCGCTTAAGTAGCTCTTGAAGAGTTGTAAGCAAATGCCTCTAACACCAACGTCTTCCAATGACTGTAAGAGTAGACCATGGCTAACGGTGTCGAAAGCTTTTGACAAATCTACGAATATGCACAGACATGGAGTACTTTCATTCAGAGCTCCGGTTATTTCAGATGTTTGAGCTAAAATTGCATCCTGTGTTGATATATTTTCCTTGAAACCAAATTGATTGTTAGAAATTATATTAAATTTGTTCAGAAAAGAACTTGATCTGTATTTTAGAATCTTCTCCATATATACTACCCGTGTTTTTACTTTCAAAGCGTTCCTGGTACAATCATAAAAAAGTTCTGTCGTGTGGAAGAGAATTCCTTCTCGAAACTTTTTATGTCGGTCCAATTGGGATGAGAAATACTATAAAAGTGAACAAATCATAGTGAAAAGATTAAACTTGTCAAGGAGATGGGATTTTCTTTGGAGATTTATATGCATTCATAATAGTTAAGGATTACGGGTGAATCGACATGAAAAACATTATACATATTTCAATGAATGACTTTGATTGATGAATGGGTGATATTTTAGTGCTGTTTACGAAACTTTGGATGAATTGTATACTATGTCACAATTGTGAAAGTGAAATCTTTCATTTATCCCAATCCATTTTTTATTACACCTGCTCATTAATTGAGGAATAAAGCAGGAAATATAAATCAAAATTATTTGCGTTAAATATTTTCTGACATTTCTAGAAACCAATGAAAACTTTCCATTCAAATCATTCATGTACGTTTTCGCCAATCAAAACATTATTATAGAGGGAATATTCTACCTAGAAAATTGCCGCGGGAATAATTTGAGGTATTTTGTTTTTATTGTCTGACTTTCTTGTGATATTGCAACTGTTAATACATCTCCTGGATTTGAGTATACTGGATATGTTACATTGATTTCACAACTTTTGCTAACTCTGCCCTGTAATGTAGCTCCTGCAGAGAAATCCTTTTCGGTTTTGAAGCGGTTCAAAACGTGGCTTAGATCAAACATGACTGACGAACGTTCAGCAGGTCTTGCCTTCTTGCCACCCACCACAATATTTTAATAGATATAGAGAATTTAAAGAAACGCAGAAGTGAGTTTGTCCTCCAGTTGTGATTTCAATCTTTTTTAACAAAGATTCAGTTTATTGTATTTTTTTATTAAGATTTTGTTTTATAATATGATTCAAATTCTCCTCTGGAATTACGATTTTAGTTAGTGTTGTTCCTATGTCGTTTCCGACTGAATTTGCAATTGGTTTATTTTATAGTTTCAAGTTTTCAATTCTTAGTTTGGTTTAAGGTTTAAAATGTATTCAATGTTTGAATGTAGCAGACACGAATGTATTAATTTGTGTTGAAAAACGCTAAATGATAAATTAATAAATCGTTCTTATGTTTCGTGTTTTATAATTTATATTTCGAAACAATGTATTTTTTTTCAGAATTAGGGAGCCCTCCTGAATATGACTATGTTTTATCGCCATCAGAAAAGTTACCTAGATCCGCTCTTGGCAGTGATAAACATTTAATTGAAGCTATGTTGTACATAAAAATGAATTAATTTCTCGACAACCGTTGGAGATTGATATAGGGAAGTATTGTTCAAAAATAATCGGTTGTTGTAACGCGAATGTGATACTCTTTATATGTAATAAAATATGGGCATATTCTGTTACCTATTGTATTGTCATAAATGTTTTGTGTTATTTTTTTTGCAATGTTTTTTTATCACAAAACTATTCTCATAACATAACCACTCTCATCACATAACTACTCTAATAACAATTTCTTCAAAAAAATATCATTGAAAGACACCATTTTTGGATTTACCCTATATATTTGACGTTTTTGCAGAGTGGACTCTCATCGTGAACGATCGAGTTCTTCACCGAGTTGTCCAGAATTTCTGGCATTCAGATTAGATTAGATTTTATTTTCTTCTCTTTGGTATACAGCATGTACATCAGATAAGTCAAGTTAGGTAGTTGAAATAACATTCAGAAACAGTACTGATTTACACGATACAAAAAAGTTTATAATTTCCAAAGGATCTACTACCTGACGTTATGAAATTCATTGACGGAGTTGAAGCAATTTCCAAGCAGGAATTGCTTAGGTTCTTTTTTGAATTTTTTGTAATCGTGGATTTTTTTTATGTTTTCTGGAAGGTGATTGAAAGCATTTGCTTCCGCATAGCGTTTTTTTATATCTCATCTATTTGAACCGTTTGATGTGGATGTTGATACCGGATCGCTTGAATACTCATGAATTTCATGAGTTTTTGTGAAGGAAGCTAAGTTTTGGTGAACATAAGTTGATATTTTATACAAATAGATTCCGGTCAAAGTAAGAATTTTAGATTTGTGGAAGTAGTCTTCGCAGGATTCGTTATAGGGCATATTGAAAATTAGCCTCAAAAATCTCTTCTGTATTTTAAATATACGATCCACTTCTACAGATTGTTCCCAGATCGTAATATTAGTATTGGTAGACGAATGAGTAATACAAGTTGAGGAGATGATTTTGATTAAGATTGTTTTTTAGGGTCATGAAAGCGGGATTATATATTATTTAGTTTAGTACACAAAAGTTTGTGTGCTCTTCAAAATCCAGTTTACTATTCAGTTCCTGAAAACTTTGTATGGGTTGACTATATCAGTGTAGTTGAATCAATATTGAGTGTGATATTATTCATTTCTTTATATTTGTTGATAAACTCTACAGATACAGCTTTTGTTGAGTTTTATCAGGTGGTTATTATGGCACCAGTCCGTGAAATTCTTTATCACATGTGATAATTTGTATTCTAAGCCCTTCATGCAATCTGATGCTATAATAATAGTGGTATTATCTGCATATATATTATCTGCATATATGGTATTATCTGCATATATGGATTCATGCTTTCGACTGCTCTGGTGATATAAAAAATAATACCACAAATAAATTTTGATGTTCTCATGTATATATTGGACCATTTCCGTAGAGGCAGTTTTGATTGAGAAGTTTTTTCGAAAACCATGTTGGCATGAAGTAATTAATTTATTTTCATTTAGGAAGTCAACTATTTCATCATAAACAGCTTATTCAATCAATTTAGAGAAGGATGTTGGTATACAGATCCCTTTATAATTATCCATTATATTTTTTCTACGCTTTTGTGTAATGGGATAACTATTGATGTTCTCAATTCGGTCGGATGTATCAATAAACAGAGCGGGTGCAGTTTCATGTGAAATAGAACATCTATAATATATCAGTCTGATTCAGGAGTTGCTAATATCATGAGTTGAAGTTCATATTGGTATCCTACGAAATCTCTGAAAATGAATATAACTCCAGGCTCTATTTTTCAGAAATCGCTACAAAACTTGCTAACTTTGGACTCACCCTTCATATCGTGAGTACGTGCAGAAATTATTATACTCCATAGTGGATTCGAATGATATACAAAATAGTAACTTCACAATGGCCATTTGAAATTTTGGAAATGTCAGCACTCTGTATGATCTAAACTATTGACTTTAGAGCGTTGGTGCAATGGAGACATTTCTGCGAAAAATCATTACTGTGAATCGTAGGAAAGACTTTCTGTTTTTCCCATTGGGAGTTAGAAAATGAAAGCTACAATGAACCTTACTACACTAAAAAATTGCAGTTATTGAATCCTTTTTATGCAAAAAACTGGGATGTAGTGTTACCAAAGGAGAAAACATCTGCTGCATTGTATTGAAAAAAGATTCAGACTAATTTTGAGTGTAACCCAGTGCTACACCTTCAATGAACCCCTTTCCTCGGTGTTGACTACACCGCTGTCTGTCGACGTACAGTGCAACCATTTCATTAGGGAGAACATAGTAATTGATAACTCCTTCGGGATATTTAGCGCAACTTTTATGGTTAGAGACAAAGGACGGCATCCAGAGAAACCGCATGAAGACTTCTCTTTGTGGGAGCGGCGTTGACGCTGATGGAACTTGACGAGAATCGATTTTCCGGGGTATTCTATTATTTTTTGGAGCGCTCGGCAATTTGTGATCGAAGAACAACTGGCTTGCTTTTTTGCGATGAAGATGGTTTTGTATGCTCGAAGAGTGGCGGGCATGCCTTGAACCTGTCAGCAACTTATAGATGAACAATGAACGAAACCTTTTCAGAAATAAAGGAAAGTGGAAACGGGGAGACATTGTATTGGAGATTTTTGCCCATGCATATACGCGTTACATATTTTGGTGCTGATGTTATGAAGAGTTGAACAGACATGGAGACATTTGTGGAATAGTAGATGTAGACAATATTTTCTAGTGCATAAAAAAATGTAGATTGGCGGGAATTTTATATCTCGTTCCGAACTTGTTTGAAAAAAACTCTTATTTTTCAAAACAACAAAATACAAAAGAAAATGGATGTTCGCAGTACAAATAATATAGCATGTCAACGGAATTGGTGATGCAGCTTCGTTCTCACGGCTTTCTTGGGAATTGTGGAATATAACTCCTCCCCTTCCCAGAAGGATCCATAGAAGTTGGGATGATCGGCTGATAAACTTTCAGATACATTTTTGCTACAGTGTTTGTTTCTTTCAAAATTAATAAGTTTCCAGCTGTCCCTTCTTTTATTAGAAGAATTACCCAAGAAATTATTGAAAGATTTTTTTTTGTAGTTTCAATTGCATGTTGGTATTCTCTGGTCATTTGTTTGTAAGTATCATTAAAAGTTGTATTATTTGTGGAGTCGCGAATGATTTTGATAGTTTGCAGTGTGTTTCTCATTTTCCTAAGATCGTCGTTGAACCATTTTATGGAGTTTCCTTTTTTGCCATACGTTTTAGATGAGGAAAAAGCTCTCTGCATATATGCAGTATAAATTTAGCTTTGTCAGAGGCCGTTCTACAACTGTAGTATGGGTCCCAACTTGTGTTTTGTAAGGCATTTTCAGAGTTTTCCATGCCAGCAGGAGTTACAAAAGAAACGTTTTTGATGGTGATATATTGGGCATAGTGGTCAGGGAGGCAAGGATCATTAATGCCACTCTCGTATGTTTCACTCTCAAGATTCGTGAGGATGTTGTCTATACAAGATTTAGAGCCGTTATCAACCCTGGTATATTGAGATATGGATACATCTATACCAAAGGAGTTTGTTGAACAGATGAGATTCGAAAAATTTAACGACGATTTGAGAAAGTCAATGTTGAAATCTCCCAATAAAATAACTTTTTCAAATCTTCTGCAGACATTGCTCAGAATTTGCTCTGAATAAGAAAAGAAATCGGTGCAGTTCGAAACGCAAGAGGATCTGTATAGAGTGAGGACAGCAATATGCAAAAGGAGTAACTCAATGCCACATATTCCTATGCCTCTTTCTTTACAAAAATCTGATAGTGATAAGGGTCTACATTTGACTTTTTTTGTTGCAAAAATGGCAACTCCACCATGGATGTGCTTCGTCCTGCAATAATGCGCTAACAACTCGTAGTTTGGTGAGGTACAGAGTTTCAAACTACAATCATCTAACCAATGTTCTGAAATACATAATATGTCAAAAAAATGATTTTCAAGAAACAACGAGAATTTGTCAATTTTGTTTGATAGTTTACGTACATTAAAATGGAATAGAGTTAGATTTTCTCTTCCTGGATCGGAGACTTTTTCTAGACTAGGGATCGGAGGTCCCTCTATTTTTTTCAAAAAAAATCGATTTACATGAGCTCCCATAGGCCATACAGATTCATCACATGCTTTCTCTAGATTAGACTGGTCAATATCAACTTTGAAGGACGAGTAGTTATCTGGACGCATTGATCGAATTTTTTCCACTTTGGCTTCAGGAAAAGTGCCTTTGATATCCTCGAGTAAGCTTTCGGAAGTCGCAGAAGGCTTCAGCTTATATACATGGAGTGAATAGGATTTTTTTATGGCTTTCGTTGTACAATTTGCCATTTTTCCAATAATTGGCTTGTTCCTTCCGGAGATATTATGGGTTTTTGGAGTTTTGTTCCATACTCCAGCGTTCAAGCTTATTATTCCGTTACATTTTGCAGCTATTTCAGCTTCGTGTATAGCTGCGGATAAAGTTTTCTGCTGTACATTTAGGTTCGTAGAATTTGTATTGTTTACGTCAACATCGTCAACTATTCTAACCTCCAATGTGTCTTGGGTGTTTCTATCAGCTAATTGGTTGCGCTTCTTCTTCTTCTCGAAGCCACTACTATCGACCGTATTCCATTTATTTTCTCCGTGGTTTGGAGTACTACTTTCGATGTTGCCATTTTCAATAGGAATCTTCGTGTTCATCGAGGGTTTGTCCTCTGGCGTGGTAGCGACCTCGGTGACGCGATTTGTTAGAGGAGAACTTTCGCGTTTCTGTTCCAGTACTCCTATTTTGAAGCACACGAGTTCAATCCGCTCAGTCATTTGTTAAAAAATTTGTTTGCGTAGGAGATTTTCCTTCAGTAGAACTGTAGCATTCAAACTGTCGTCATTTGGATAGTCTCTACCAATAATTGTCTCTACCGACGAAGAGGAGTGATTCAGCTCATTTTCGGTTTTTGCCATCATGGCTGCGGGATCGTCAACACATTTTGTACAAACTAATATATTAGCTTCTCCATCACTGTCGATGCGATTACCACATTTCACATGTAACGGTACCGAACAATTTTCACAGGCACTACTAATTTTCAATTTTTCGAAGCATTTACTACAATTTATTGGCATTTCTTTAAGAGAGCTAGTCACTTGATTTGTTTTTGCTTGTGCCATGTTGCCATACATATAGATAGATGGAACTATGACAGCGCCCATGGGGGCAAAAGTAGGTAATGATCCTGGTAAGCAAAAGCTGAATACTTTCAGTTTCTGAGGTCTCCTCGTTTATTCTCAAATCACTTAAAAATATTGTTCCATACTTCAGATGAATAAACATTATTATTATCGTAGTGGCAACAGTCACGGTTGGGTGGTATAACAACATACATATAATAACAATGAGCCCTCGCTATTGCTGTCAGTCTATTGCAAAAATAGTACCAAAAATAGTACGTGTAAATTTCATATATTTACATCACATAAACTTCAGCAAAGAGATGTGTTCTGTTATTCCACGATATTTCAATGTCTAATTCCGGAACGGGAGGTTTTCATTCGATAAATATTTGAGATGTTTTTCGTTTTCTATTTGATCGTCTAGAAGTGGATAGTAGAAGTTTTAACCAAGTTCCGTGGGACGGTGTTGAACCGGTGACCAAAAGCAAATAGCGACTTGAACTGCGAGTTTGGGTACGCCTGGACGGTGTTGTGAACTGATCAATCAGCCTTATGAACAGCGGACAGAGATACTTTTGATGTCTTTCCTAGTTGTTTATCACACACGGCATTCTATCAGTACAAAGTATTTTAATTTTCACGAACTAGTTTCGGTTACAAAAGCAATTGGCCTTCCTTACATGTGAACTAATGTTAAATGTAATGCAGTTCAAGTACTAAGAGTAAACATCGTTACTTGTACTGTAGAAGCAATACGCAATATTTTGTTGACAATTATACGTGTTTTTATTATTTAGAGACCGTTCAACGTTTTTACGGGTAGGGTAGAAGTGGGATCCCATATTCAGGTGAAATTGTGAACCTGATTTCTTCTCTCATTATTATATTATTTGAGGATTCCATCAAATAGTTTTGAGTTGAATCTGATATTATTCAGTGGTTTCCCGTCAGGTTGAAGCTAGCCAAGATTATATGGGTACTTTTTTCAATTTGTTAAACTACTTGGCTCTTTCACTTTTTTATGTACTCGAGACCTTATGAACCTGCGACCTTGATAAACTAACGAGCAAGCACATTACTTGCCGTACCTAAAAGTACACAGAAGTAGCACTACTTTATGATATTCAAAATATCATAACTTGACATGGATAACCTCCAAATGCGGTGAACTATCGTATAAATACAAATATTTTTTATTATTTACTTACTTTTTTCTTCGACATAAAAAACTTCGATTCATCTGGAACTAGTAGTGAGCACAAAATTGTTAGCTCGTGGTAGATTATTTGGAAATTGTTAAAAAATTGAAATTGTTACATAGTGAGTATTGGAAATAGAACAGGAAAACTTCAGCTATCGAGTCACTAGAGGTCTTGCACACAGCGAATAGATATGTCAAGCCAAGAATTATGGCACATACGTCAAGACATGACCCAGGGTGTCCCACGAGGCTTAATCATCGGACCTACCCTATCGAACATCGTCTACAACGTGGTCCTCAATTTGGACCTGCCACAAGGGTCTCATACGGCTGCGACTGCTGATGACCTGGCGCTTATAGTAAGGGCGTACCGCAAGGAAGCCCTTATGACTGAAGCTAGCCATGCGCTTAGATAAATCGACAGCTGGATGACAGAAGAGGGTCCCAGAAAAAGAAACGACATCTCCTTCGAGCTCGGCGGGATCACCATAGTCCCAAAATAATACCTGAAGTATTTCGGTGTCTGGCTTGATGATAAATTAGCTTCCAATGAGGACATAAAGAAGCAATGTGAGTAAGCGGATAGACAAACGAATTCCGCGGTCCTAGGTTTCAAAAGAGGAGGGTGCTTTATGGAGTAGTGTAATCCGTCATTCTATACGCAGCACCAGTGTGGAAGAGAGAGGTAGGGGTGGAAAAATATCGGAGAATGGTGATCTCGTCCCAAGGGAAGCTGCTGCTCCGGACAACAATGGCATATAGGACAGTGTCGTCGAATGCCCTATGCGTTATAGCTGGAGTACCGCCGATAGACCTGATGGAAAAGGAGAGGGCTCAACTTGAAGACCGCGGGGAAATCATGGAAGAGCTCAAAACATCAGAAAGGGGTGAATACCATCGAAGAATGGCAATGTAGATGGGACAATAATACATCCTCCGCACAGTGGACCAAGAGGCCAATTCCCAATATTCAGTTATGGCTAACGTGCAACCATACAAATACGAACTACCACGTTACCCAATTTTCAACAGGACACGGCTCTTCTAGGTCTTTCACCTTGAGAATAAGAGAATCCGCCGACAACCTCTGTATTAACTGCCAGCAAATAGACAACGTACAATTTTCGTATATGAGAGATGGCGTAAGGGTAGAGTTAGAAATTGAAGGTAAATATGGAACCAAGAACAGATAACATCATCGAACATACAGTGAGCATCATAAGTGTTACCCCCCCCCCCTATGTAACTCCTTACTGGATTCTTGTTAGGAAAATCGCCGAGTCACGTCAACTTTTGCTCTATGAAATGTACATTTCTGTATGAATAGTTTACCCCTAATTCCATCCCTTACTGAAGGGGAGCAATCCTTTCGGAGAATTTAAATAGCATGAGGTGGGTGGTGAGTGATAGCTCATCTGAAAGGATGTGTTATCCTCTATTCAACTGTGCAAAAAATTTGAAATTTGCTTCATTACGTGTTGAGTTATTAATGTTTAAAAATAACAGAACCCCACAAACAGGAAGGCAACTAAACTAACACTATCTATTATTACAATAAATTTTCAAAATGTTTCCCGTTGACCTCCTGGAAAAAATAAAGTTTATTTTTTGTTTCAGCCCTGACACTTTGCGAAGTTTTTCGAGTAATTGTTGCACACACTTCCGTAATCCGCACCCGCAACCCCTGAATAGAGTGACACTGAGTCTCGTATACTTTAGATTTTAGGTAACCCCAAAGAAAAAATCTGAAGGGGTTAGATCTGGTGATCTTGAAGGCCATTCTACAGATCTTTGGCGCCCGATCCATCGTCCTGCATAAAAGTATTTAAATAATTTCTCAAAGCAATTTCAAAATGAGAAGGAGCTCCATCTTGTTGCAAAATAATTTCCATGTCAAATTCGTCCCCATTATTTCCGACAGTTGCCACTATCAGTGGATCTATCACTGTTTCCAGCATTTCCAAATAGAGGGCACCAGTCAGATTTTCCACAATAAATAACGGACCTATGATGTGGTCACCCATTACCTTTTTGTGGAAAATGAGTATGAGTTTCGCGAAAAAGTCGTGGATTTTCATCGGACCAGTACCTCACATTTTGTCTATGCACGTGACCGTTTAAAAAAAAGTAGCTTCATCACTGAAACAAATGTGTTTCTAATAGCTGGGATTTTGCAAAATATTATTAGATACAATTTCACCAGAGGCGGTCTGGATCATCGTCCGTCAGTTCATAAACCATCTTATTTTATGGGGATGAATTTTTTTTTCAGAACTCTCAATACAGTCATCTGCGAAACCTCACAATTCAAGGCAACAGTTCTACTCGATGAGGACGGATTATTCACAAATTCGGTCATAATATCCACTTGTTTATCTTTTCCAGTAGTTGATCGCCCAAAACGTTTTTTATTTTGCACACTGCCGTTCTCAGGAAATTTTTCCAGCAAATGTTTGAAATAATGTCTATCAATAGGGCGATCTGGAAAACGTCCATTGACCATTCGTACAGCCTCATAATAATTGCGATGAGCCTCACCAAAAATAACAATCGCTTCGCATTTCTCATTCAACTCACGTGGTGCAACCATTGTTCGAAGATGAATAGCAATCAAAACTTACAACTAGAATACACTGACTCGCACTCTCCTTGATATCAGTTTATTGTTTCGACTATTTATCCTGGAAACAATGCGAAAACACCAACAAAAACGTGCAGTTAATATCCAAGCATATGGCCAATAAGTCTCACTTGACGTCTGAACTAAAACCGATATCATGCAGAGCCGAATTTTAATTCTAAGGATGAGTGCGCTGGAACAATACTGACTCGAGAATTAATGAAGCAAATGTCAATTCCTTTGCACGGTTGAATAGAGAATAAAACTCCCTTTCAAATGAGCTATCACTCACCACCCCACGCTATTTAAATTTTTCGAAAGGGTTACTCCCCTCCAGTAAGGGATGAAATTAGGGGTAAACTATTCATACAAAAATGTACATTGTAGAAATCAAAAGTCGACGTGTCTCGGCGATTTTCCTAACAAGAGTCCAGTAACGAGTTAGATAGGGGGGTGTAACACTTATGATGATCACTGTATGTGCAGCTCAAAGGAACTGTGGCGGAAGTACACCAATTTCATAATCAGAGTCATGGAACGTAAAGAGGCCAAAGAAAGAGAACCAGAGGACGGAGGGACAACTACACAACGTTTAAAGACTGTCGCTGCCCGTATCTGAAGAAATGTCCTATGGACGGTCCCAGATACAGGAAGGGCTTGTTTTTTTTTTGTCGGAGTAGCGCCCGACACTATCAGAGCCGATAGTCTCCAAGCCAGATGCTCTGGTGCCATGCGGTTTTCCCCCTACCAAAAAAAAGGTAATAATTGATATAGCATCAGTAGGAGGTAGATGGGTGTAGCCTAAATAGGATGTATCTTGTTTCAGATTCTTCAGCGTTACCTTGTGGATGCTGCTCCGATTTAGTTGGTCGGACCAAGGGTTGTATTTCTTGTAGATTTGTGTGAGCTGTCTTGGGAATTTTCATTGCAGGTAGCAGTAGGGGTTGGCCACTGATGATGTCCTCGTTAATCACAAAGGTTTCTCGGGGCGTATAGAAACTACATCCAGGGTGAACTTCGATGAATTAGGGTCCTTTGAGATCGGTTTTGTGACATTCGATCTTGATTTTTGTATCTTCGTGAGAAATGGCTATGTAGTGAGTAGTGTAGCTATGAGAGTTCTGGAGCAAAATCCCATGCTTTTTCTTATGAAGGTTCATTTGGGTACTTTTGGTCCCGCGGCCATGATATATTCGGAGTGAGTTCTCCTATAGATGGTGTATATAAATATATATATATATATATATATATATATATACCTCTCGACTGCTTTGAAATTACCATTACATTTTCTATCAAAGTGTTTTCCAGAAGTTATCTCTTCTACCTAGGATACCTGCTCACCAAGACAGCCACAACCGTGACCGTCCTTGTCCAGCCGGCCCGCATGACCATCCCTGACTACTGCGACCACTCGTGACCATTCATGAACATCCGTTACCCTTCGCGATCATCATCGTGAGCATCTTTGTCCAGTCGGTCCGCATCTGTGACTACCCGTGACCACTTTTGACCATACATGAATATCCGTGACCGTCCATGATCATCCTCGTGACCGTTCGCGATCATCCCCGTGACATCCTTGTCCAGTCGACCTGCGTGATTATGCGTGTCCACCCGTGAGCATCCATGAACATTCGTACTGTCCGTGATCATCTTCGTGACCACCTAGCCATCCAAAAAAAATATGACCTCTAAAGTTTTAATAGTTTTCTTCCGTTCAGATATCTCTAGTAGTATCCTTCAATATTAACATTACCTAACCAAAACTAACTCAGTCTCTTGGAGAGTCGGGTTATATGTTTGACCGTTTGCTCTCGTTTAGATATCTCTAATTATATTATTCAATACCAAGGTCACCAAAACAAATCATATCCAAATAATATCTATCTATTTCTACACTCGAGTTCCGGGGGTTTTGATAGTTCGCTTTATATTGATGATAATATTTTTTTAATATAGGTCAACCAGAACTATGTGTGAGTTCTGCTTTTTCATCTGTTTTGTACAGGTTGTTATGCTTCAGATTCCAACAACCATTTCAATGAATCATTAATTTCATGACCCTTTTGTTTTCAGATCTACAAAACGAGTTATACATGAATACCCCACAAGAGGTTATCTTGCCGATGGAAGATAGTGACTAAAGTTTATCTTTCAGTCGCAGATGATTCCACATCTGATTTTATGAACATCCTGTTTATATTTTCAACAAATCGAGTTATACTATATTTATCCTCAGAATAACTTCGTAGTTATTGCATTCATCAATCACTTATCCACATGCAATAGAAAATATGACATGATTCTATAATGTTCTCATCCACCATGATTTCAAGAACAAGTCTCAACAAGTTTGCACAAGTTCAATATAAGGATATTCGGGAATCTACGGTCTGCAGGTGTTCATTATCGTGAATCTTCGGATTCAAAATCATGCCCGATCGTGGATATGAGAAGCAACTGTACTTCTAGAATCATTATTCATCAGTCTCTCGTACGAGAAACATCTTGCTCCTTGCTCTTATATAATCATCACGGATTGAATTCAAAATGTCGTCTGCAGCAGAATACCTACGGAAAATCAAGAGCAACTGGACAGGGTCAAGTTGCAACCCAGTTCTTACCAATAGAACTTGGTCAGGGAGTGCAATAGAGTGTCACGATTATTGCACAAACGTCTGAAGCGTGCGGATGTTTCAGGTGAAAAACAACATTTATTGGCAGCTATAGGACAATGTAAATCCTTCAAGCAGAATTTCAAAGCGTTGCGTGTTACTGGCAGAGGCCTGTCATTGAGAGTTCTCACAGCTAAGCACCGAGTTCGATGGGAAGATACCGCAACAGCTTTCGAAGGACGTATTAGAAACGGCATCATAATTAATCTTAAACATTTGGACCTACGGCAATTCTTAGATGATTGCAAAATATTCTTCAGTCGACGTATACAGAACATATTGAAAAAATACGAAGCAGTCAAAGTGAATACAGTGTTTTGTGGGGAGTTCTCTACAAACCAAGGCAATGAAGATGATACCGAGTTCAAATATTTGAATACGAAGAATGAACCCATTTATCGAGACACCGACTTGACTAAGTGGTTTATCACCAATGTAACGGATAACATTCTGACCGACTTCGATGAATTTCAAGTAAATGGTAGCGGGTGGACTATGAAAAAGATCGTTAGCCTACAAGTGAATATAAACAAATTCACACCCCAAAGAGGTTCATCATATATAGACCTACCTGAATCTATCAAGCTGAAAAAGGCATGTGTTAATATCAAGAATGATGATCAAGCTTGTTTTGCATGGAGCATCGTGAGCGCTATTTTTCCTCAGAAGATCAGCAGTTGCAGAACCTATTCTTACCCCAATTATTCAACAGTCCTGAATCTGAAAGGGATTCAATTCCCAATGACAGTTAAACAAGTTCCACGTTTTGAGAAGCAGAATGATTTATCAGTAAATATTTATATACTGAAGAAAAAGAAAAAATATTCCAAACACTTCCTTCTTACCTAACCAAAGTCAAGAAAGAAAAACATATCAATCTTCTGATGATCCAGAACCAGTACTTCAACGAAGATGAAGACCAAGAAGAAAATACTTTTGATTCCCAACCGATTCAGTATCATTTCGTTTGGATTAAAAACTTGTCTAGGCTCCTATCATCTCAGCTAGGACCTCGTCATGGAAAGAAGTTCTTCTGTGATAGGTGTTTCCACTATTTTTATACACAAGCTAAATTAGATTCTCATTATGAGAGATGTAAATCAATCAACGAGTGTGGAATCAAACTTCCGCAGCCAGGCAAAGACATGTTGCAGTTCAAAAATTTCAAAAACAAAGAATCTGTTCCATTTGTCATATATGCTGATTTAGAGTGTGTTTTGAATCCTGTGAACAATAAGGGTAAATATCAAGAACATGTCCCCTATAGTATAGGATATTACGTTAAATGCAACTATGATGATTCTCTATCATTCTACAAATCATTTAGGGCAAAGATTGTGTACAATGGTTCGTTCAAGAGATCAAACAATTTGCTGAAGATGTAGAAACGGTATTTTTATGTCCGATTCCAATGAATTCCTTAACAATACAGGAGAAAGTTGCTTTCAATAGAGCCACTTTTGTCACATGTGTGAAACCTTTCATGCTAGACGATAAAAAAGTACGCGATCATAATCATCTCACAGGGTGTTATAGGGCCCAAGCCATGAAAGTTGTAACATCAACTACAAGGATAGTCACACAATACCAGTTGTATTCCATAATTTGTCAGGCTATGATTCTCACTTTATTATCAACAATATTTCTACAGGACTAGAAGGACGTATCGATTCACTTCCTATCAACAAAGAGAAGTACATCAGTTTCACAAAGAACATAAAAGATAATTTGATCAATTTTCGTTTCATTGATAGTTTCAGATTCATGGGTGCTAGTCTAGATACATTGGCTTCTTATCTAGATGAGTTCAATATTCTCAAGTCCGAGTTCAAAGACTTGACAGAGGAACAACTGGAGTTGCTTTCAAAGAAAGGGTGTTTCCATAGATTTTGTAGACAGTTTCGAAAAACTCAGTTCCACTTCTTTACCTAGGAAAACGATTTCTACAACAGGCTAGAAAATAAAAATATACGCTCAGCAATATATTCATGCTAAACGAGTATGGTCAGAGTTCGGATGTAGGAGTTTGGGGAAATATTCTGATTTATAACTTAAAACAGATATATTGCTTCTGGCCGAGGTTTTTGAACAATTTAGGATTAGTTGTTTGAAAACGTATGGACTTGATCCAGCCCATTACTATACTTTACCGGGGTACTCGTGGGACTGTATGTTGAAACATACAGCCATTAATTTGGAATTACTTACAGACATCGACATGATACTGTTCATTGAGGAAGGAATTCGAGGGGTTAGCCAATGCTCCAAACGAAGAGCAATTGCAAACAACAAATATATGCCTGTTTATGATTGACCAAACAAGACACATATTCATTATACACGGACATTAACAATCAATACGGACTCGGAATGAGTCAGCATTTTCCATATGGCGGTTTCGAATGGGAAGAAAATACCGATCTAGATGTTACAAATATTGCCGACGACTCTGATGTAGGTTATATTCTTGAAGTGGACTTAGAGTATCCACAAAATATTCACGATGCCCACAGAGACTTGTCTTCTCTGTCCGCATCATTTTTCCCTGAGGCAAAGGAGAAAAAACTGATGGCGACTCTCAACGATAAAACCAAATATATTATCCATTATAGAATTTAAAACAGTGTTTGGCAAACGGCTTGAAACTGAAAAAAGTTCATAAAATTATAAAATTCAAACAGTCCTCATGGTTGAAGTCTTCATAGACCTGAATACAAAGCTTCGAACTGCTGCTAAAAATAATTTCGAAAAGAATTTATTCAAACTCATGAACAATGCAGTATTCGGAAAACGATGGAAAACGTTCGAAAACATAGCAACGTTAAGTTGGTAACTAAATGGGAATGGCGATATGGCGCAGAAGCTCTAATTTCTAAACCAGAATTCAAATCGAAGTCTTATATTCAATGAGAATCTAGTAGCAATCGAATTGAATAAAACCGAAATATATTCAACAAACCATATATGTGGAATGAGTATACTTGATTTAGCAAAACTACAATTTACGACTTTCACTACGGTTACATGATCCCAGAGTTCGGTCACGACTGTTCCATTTTGTACACGGATACGATTCATTAGTTTACGAAATACGTAATAAAGACGTTTATGAAGTTATCCGTCGGATTGTCATAAATATTTTGATACCAGTGACTATCCAGAAAATAACATTTACAATATACCCTCGTGAACAAAAAAAGTTTTGGGCCTTATGAAAGATGAAAATGAAGGTCGAATAATGTTGGAATTTGTAGGCCTGAGAACAA
Source organism: Gonioctena quinquepunctata (assembly GCA_018342105.1). Lineage (NCBI taxonomy): Eukaryota > Metazoa > Arthropoda > Insecta > Coleoptera > Chrysomelidae > Gonioctena > Gonioctena quinquepunctata. The sequence continues at coordinate 29,389 of JAFIRS010005576.1, forward strand.
AATTATATGCTTTCAAGACTCAAACTTCAGACAAAGACATAGAAAAACTCCGCAGAGATTTAGAAGAGGTGGGACAAGATCAGAAAACAATTGATAATGTTCTAAGAGATAACGGAATCACAAAGAAAGCAAAAGGTGTTAAGAAGTCCGCTCTTCATAGAAACATCAAGTTCGAAGACTATGTAGAATGTCTTGAGAACTCCATCACGAAAAATGTAGAACAAAAGTTATTCAAATCGGAGAAACATGTTGTCAGTTCTATAACACAAACAAAAATTGCTCTGAGCCCCCATGACGACAAGAGATACCTGATCAAAAACTCATATGAAACACTGCCATGGGGACATTATTGCATAATGGACAGTACTTGATATCCACTCCACATTGTATCATAACACACACTCGCGGAAAGTTATTCAATTGTTATTAGGTTATTTATAGAGAGTAAGTATTAGTTGTTTAAGTTTTTCAATAAAGCATGTATTTTCAACTATGTCTTTTATTTCAGAAACCATTCTCCAATATATCAACATCTTTCAAACTACAAACACACACAACCATATATAACTGTATACATTTTAATATTTATTATATGTGTCCCTTCTGGTACACGTCATAATTTTCCCTTACTCAAAACAATACAACATTCATAAAGCTCAATATAGTACTTTCACATCCATTTCAATCCAGAGATCAGATCCAGTAAGTTTTCTTCTATCTAAAACATCCACCAGTTGCCAATGGGTCATACTTGTATGAAGATTGGCATCTTCATTATTTTATGTTCAATAATAAAAACAGCCACTCAACAAGTGATATAAAAAAAACAAAACTACCAGTGAATAACTTTTTCGAGTTCAAGGAACTTGATAAATTTTTTTCTCAAAACAAATCAATCGAATTCAACCTCAAAAGTTAAAATAATTTCAATTACACCCAAATCATAAATTTTTCCCCAAAAAATAATAAATTTCGTACGAAAAGTCCTTTAAAATAAAATTAATAAATTTCAATATTCCCTTAAATTAAACTTACCCCAAAAAAAAAAAAAAACCCAAAATTTTTTTCAAATCTCATACAAAATTTTGATATATGGCACCAGCCTCCCCTTGCCCCTCAACGATTACCAAACCTAAGAAAATAAAAATGTAAAAATTCTCAAACGAATTTAAAAAGGATTTTAAAAAATTTCCAAAATAAGCATTTTAAAATTGCAAATTTTAATATTTGCATATTTTTCGTCGGTTTTATTGTTAATATATATTTCCCAAATAGTGTGTCATTTATTTAAAATTTCGATTAAAGTTTTTTTTTTGATTTTTTTGAAATATTTCATAAAAATTCCTTCTGAGGGGGGCTTCGAACATCCCTTCCACGGTAAAAAATCCTTCAATTAAAATAAAAATTTTTAAAAATACAAGAAAAATTTTTGTAAAATTTTTAACCCATAAAAGTAATAGTTTCAAAAATTTTGGCGGGTTAATTGATACGGGTCCATTTTATTATGCCGATGTTACAATGTTTTTTTCCCCACAAAGGCAGGTCAAATCCCGGGTTAAATTTCGAAGGGCTTTTTGGCAAATACCAATTTTTTTTTTTATTCCCAAATTTGCCCGCGAATTTTTTGAAAATTTTTTTTTACATTTTTTTTTATTTTTGTTTAAAATTCAGCAATAAATCTTTTTTTGCCAAATTTATTTTCAATGGGTTACTGGGGGTCGGGCACAAATAAATAATTAAATTTGTTTTGTTAATCTTAAAAAAAAGTTTTGTTATATTCAAAAAAATATTTAAATTAAAACCCCATTGGAAAAGAAATACAGTAATTTTTTAAATATTTTTAAATTTGGGTCAATTTAAATATTATTTCATTTTTCTTTAAAGAGCCAATAAGTTAATTTTTATAAAACACTGAAAACATTTCCCGAAAAAGCAAAATATTTAAAATGGCCTCCTAATTATAATATTTTCACTAAAGTAAAGGGAAAATATATCGATTGATATATGAAACTGACGTTCGTTATAAAACATCACCAATATCAGTAGTATCCGGTCACTACGTCGTACCCTCCACTTTTCCTACCGACCCATCCACCACCGATATTAATTGATGTTTTTTCATATTTATGAGCGGTTTTTGATGGTTTTTTGATTGAATTATCAATCATTGTAGTATTCTGCATGACTTTAGTGAAAAATAATTTTGAATTTATTCATAATTAGGGTGATTAGGGCACATTTTGCAATGTATATTATAATGTGCTTTTACTCGTGGAAATGTAAAATCTTCTTGTTCGAACAGTGTTTTCGTGTTTAATCTTATTAGAAATGTTAATCTTTGGAGGAAAAAACGTGAAAAAGTTCTTTGATAATGTACAAATTGGTGTAATTAGATCAATTTAGCAATATATGTGTCAGGTATTTCTGTTACTGTATTATGTATTTTCCAATCATTTTGGGGGTTTGATGTATAAATGTTGTTTGAATGTTAATAAATTTTTAAAAATTTTTTAAAATTTTTTGAAAGGATTTTGCGACAGTTCATGGGTTTTTTGAATTTTATTGAATTATTCGTTGCGGTTTCTGCATGATTTTAGTGAAAAATTTGTTCGAATTTGAGCTAGATAGGAGCATATTCTGCGATGTATATTGTAACATGCTTATACTTGTGAAAATGAATGATCTTCTTGTCAAAATTTTTTGTAATATGATAGGTGGAAGGAAAACGTGTAAAAGTATTAATCTGACTGTTGTTTGACTAATATTACTGTTTATGATAAACCTAGTAAAAAAAAAAAAATTACTTTGATAAAATGCAAATTTGGGTAATTCGATTTTATTGTATTTTGACAAGACATATTACGGTTTTGGGATAAATTGAGTGTGTTCCTGAGGTAGATAGAAAAAATACATTCAGTGATATGCAAATTATGTGCAACTAGATCATATATTGGTAATATATACTTCTAGATATTCCTGTTACGGAATTTTGTATTTTGAATGATTTTTGGGCTTTTATGGATTTTGTATGGATAAAATAATTATTATCAATAATAAAATGGCTGCTTCGGAGAAGATATTGATGAATATGCAAATTATGTATTATTAGGTGTCATAAATTGAAACTATTGACTTTATGCTATGTGGTCGTGGAAAAGGAGTGATTGGTGTAAATTTGATAGGATTAGGATTAATTCAGTTGATTGTGATTTTTAGAAGTAGAAATTTGTTCCGCAAACTCTGTATATGCTACTAATAAGGATATGATGATTTGAGTAGGTCAATTGGTGCTTAAATGGGCATCGTTCGAATTTTTTGAGGTTGATTTGACTGATTGTTGTTCAGACCAGTTTGTATGATATTATACATTTCATGACGAGAAATTGTTGCGGACCTTGGAATCAAAAATTTGTTTATTGTAAATTTTAAATAATTTTCTTTGACATCATTTGGTGAGGTGTATATTTTTTATCATTGTACATAAAAGAAGACTCCTATTTTTGAACAAGTATGATACACTGAAAACTGGTGAAGGATTCAGATAAAAACGAAACTTAAGAGATATAATTCATGATGTGGGTTGAGAATGAATGATGTAGTACTATATTGAGCTTCATGAATAACGTATTGTTTTGTGTAAGGAAGAATTATGACATGTTACAGAAGGATACAAATGATAAATATTAATGTGTATGTAAGATGCTGATATATTGGAGAAAGCTTTCTGGAATTGAAGATTAATTGAATATCCTTGAAATATATGACAAATTTCGCAATTAGATCATATTTGGAAATTTATTTTAAATATCCTTTTACAGAATTACTGTTTCGAAGATTTGGATTCATTTATAGTTTCTGTATGGATGAAATATCTGCTTCGAGGAAACAAGTGGAAACAATAGTGCCATGATATGTAAATTGTTCGTAATTAGGAATTGAAATTAAAATTATTGATTTTATGCTGAGTGGTCGTGGAAAAGGTGGAGATTTGATGTGAATAGTATTAATTCAGTTGATTTTGATGTTGGAAATGGACATTTGCTGTGAAAATTCTGCATATGTTGTTAATAAGGATAAATGCTGTATGATTTGGATGTGAATTGAAAGTGTATTGCTTGGAACTTTTGAGGTTGATTTCGATTGATTTGTTTTGAGAAAAAAATTTATCAAGTTCCTTGAACTCGAAAAAGTTATTCACTGGTAGTTTTGTTTTTTTTATATCACTTGGTGAGTGGCTGTTTTTATTATTGAACATAAAATAAAGAAGATGCCAATATTCATACAAGTATGACCCATTGGCAACTGGTGGATGTTTTAGATAGAAAGAAAACTTACTGGATCTGATCTCTGGATTGAAAATGGATGTGAAAGTACTATATTGAGCTTTATGAATGTTGTATTGTTTTGAGTAAGGGAAAATTATGACGTGTACCAGAAGGACACATATAATAAATATTAAAATGTATACAGTTATATATGGTTGTGTGTGTTTGTAGTTTGAAAGATGTTGATATATTGGAGAATGGTTTCTGAAATGAAAGACATAGTTGAAAATACATGCTTTATTGAAAAACTTAAACAACTAATACTTACTCTCTATAAATAACCTAATAACAATTGAATAACTTTCCGCGAGTGTGTGTTATGATACAATGTGGAGTGGATATCAAGTACTGTCCATTATGCAATAATGTCCCCATGGCAGTGTTTCATATGAGTTTTTGATCAGGTATCTCTTGTCGTCATGGGGGCTCAGAGCAATTTTTGTTTGTGTTATAGAACTGACAACATGTTTCTCCGATTTGAATAACTTTTGTTCTACATTTTTCGTGATGGAGTTCTCAAGACATTCTACATAGTCTTCGAACTTGATGTTTCTATGAAGAGCGGACTTCTTAACACCTTTTGCTTTCTTTGTGATTCCGTTATCTCTCAGAACATTATCAATTGTTTTCTGATCTTGTCCCACCTCTTCTAAATCTCTGCGGAGTTTTTCTATGTCTTTGTCTGAAGTTTGAGTCTTGAAAGCATATAATTTTGATCTCAGGCCTACAAATTCCAACATTATTCGACCTTCATTTTCATCTTTCATAAGGCCCAAAACTTTTTTGTTCACGAGGGGTATATTGTAAATGTTATTTTCTGGATAGTCACTGGTATCAAAATATTTATGACAATCACGACGGATAACTTCATGAACGTCTTTATTACGTATTTCGTAAACTAATGAATCGGTATCCGTGTACAAAATGGAACAGTCGTGACCGAACTCTGGTATCATGTAACCGTAGTGAAAGTCGTGAATTGTAGTTTTTGCTAAATCAAGTATACTCATTCCCACATATATAGGTTTGTTGAAATATATTTCAGTTTTATTCAATTCGATTGCTACTAGATTCTCATTGAATATAAATGACTGATTTGAATTCTGGTTTAGAAATTAGAGCTTCTGCGCCATATCGCCATTCCCATTTAGTTACCAACTTAACGTTGCTATGTTTTCGAACGTTTTCCATCGTTTTTCCGAATACTGCATTGTTCATGAGTTTGAATAAATTCTTTTCGAAATTATTTTTAGCAGCAGTTCGAAGCTTTGTATTCAGGTCTATGTAAGACTTCAACCATGAGGACTGTTTGAATTTTATAATTTTATGAACTTTTTTCAGTTTCAAGCCGTTTGCCAAACACTGTTTTAAATTCCTATAATGGATAATATATTTGGTTTTATCGTTGAGAGTCGCCATCAGTTTTTCTCCTTTGACTCAGGAGAAAAATGATGCGGACAGAAAGGCAAGTCTCTGTGGGCATCGTGAATATTTTGTGGATACTCTAAGTCCACTTCAAGAATATAACCTACATCAGAGTCGTCGGCAATATTTGTAACATCTAGATCGGTATTTTCTTCCCATTCGAAACCGCCATATGGAAGATGCTGACTCATTCCGAGTCCGTATTGATTGTTAATGTCCGTGTATAATAAATATGTGTCTTGTTTGGTCGAATCATAAACAGGCATATATTTGTTGTTTGCAATTGCTCTTCGTTTGGAGCATTGACTTAACCCCCCTCGAATTCCTTCCTCAATGAACAGTATCATGTCGATGTCTGTAAGTAATTCCAAATTAATGGCTGTATGTTTCAACATACAGTCCCACGAGTACCCCGGTAAAGTATAGTAATGGGCTGGATCAAGTCCATACGTTTTCAAACAACTAATCCTAAATTGTTCAAAAACCTCGGCCAGAAGCAATATATCTGTTTTAAGATATAAATCAGAATATTCCCCCAAACTCCTACATCCGAACTCTGACCATACTCGTTTAGCATGAACATATTGCTTGAGCGTAATATTTTTATTTTCTAGCCTGTTGTAGAAATCGTTTTTCCTAGGTAAAGAAGTGGAACTGAGTTTTTCGAAACTGTCTACAAAATCTTATGGAAACACCCCTTTCTTTGAAAGCAACTCCAGTTGTTCCTCTGTCAAGTCTTTGAACTCGGACTTGAGAATATTGAACTCATCTAGATAAGAACCAAAGTATCTAGACTAGCACCCATGAATCTGAAACTATCAATGAAACGAAAATTGATCAAATTATCTTTTATGTTCTTTGTGAAACTGATCTTTGTTGATAGGAAGTAAATCGATACGTCCTTCTAGTCCTGTAGAAATATCCTTGATAATAAAGTGAGAATCATAGCCTGACAAATTATGGAATACAACTGGTATTGTGTGACTATCCTTGTAGTTGATGTTACAACTTTCATGGCTTGGGCCCCTATAACACCCTGTGAGATGATTATGATCGCGTACTTTTTTATCGTCTAGCATGAAAGGTTTCTCACACATGTGACAAAAAGTGGCTCTATTGAAAGCAACTTTCTCCTGTATTGTTAAGGAATTCATTGGAATCGGACATAAAAATACCGTTTCTACATCTTCAGCAAATTGTTTGAGCTCTTGAACGAACCATTGTACACAATCTTTGCCCCTAAATGATTTGTAGAATGATAGAGAATCATCATTGTTGCATTTAACGTAATATCCTATACTATAGGGGAATGTTCTTGATATTTACCCTTATTGTTCACAGGATTCAAAACACACTCTAAATCAGCATATATGACAAATGGAACAGATTCTTTGTTTTTGAAATTTTTGAACTGCAACATGTCTTTGCCTGGCTGCGGAAGTTTGATTCCACACTCGTTGATTGATTTACATCTCTCATAATGAGAATCTAATTTAGCTTGTGTATAAAAATAGTGGAAACACCTATCACAGAAGAACTTCTTTCCATGACGAGGTCCTAGCTGAGATGATAGGAGCCTAGACAAGTTTTTAATCCAAACGAAATGATACTGAATCGGTTGGGAATCAAAAGTATTTTCTTCTTGGTCTTCATCTTCGTTGAAGTACTGGTTCTGGATCATCAGAAGATTGATATGTTTTTCTTTCTTGACTTTGGTTAGGTAAGAAGGAAGTGTTTGGAATATTTTTTTCTTTTTCTTCAGTATATAAATATTTACTGATAAATCATTCTGCTTCTCAAAACGTGGAACTTGTTTAACTGTCATTGGGAATTGAATCCCTTTCAGATTCAGGACTGTTGAATAATTGGGGTAAGAATAGGTTCTGCAACTGCTGATCTTCTGAGGAAAAATAGCGCTCACGATGCTCCATGCAAAACAAGCTTGATCATCATTCTTGATATTAACACATGCCTTTTTCAGCTTGATAGATTCAGGTAGGTCTATATATGATGAACCTCTTTGGGGTGTGAATTTGTTTATATTCACTTGTAGGCTAACGATCTTTTTCATAGTCCACCCGCTACCATTTACTTGAAATTCATCGAAGTCGGTCAGAATGTTATCCGTTACATTGGTGATAAACCACTTAGTCAAGTCGGTGTCTCGATAAATGGGTTCATTCTTCGTATTCAAATATTTGAACTCGGTATCATCTTCATTGCCTTGGTTTGTAGAGAACTCCCCACAAAACACTGTATTCACTTTGACTGCTTCGTATTTTTTCAATATGTTCTGTATACGTCGACTGAAGAATATTTTGCAATCATCTAAGAATTGCCGTAGGTCCAAATGTTTAAGATTAATTATGATGCCGTTTCTAATACGTCCTTCGAAAGCTGTTGCGGTATCTTCCCATCGAACTCGGTGCTTAGCTGTGAGAACTCTCAATGACAGGCCTCTGCCAGTAACACGCAACGCTTTGAAATTCTGCTTGAAGGATTTACATTGTCCTATAGCTGCCAATAAATGTTGTTTTTCACCTGAAACATCCGCACGCTTCAGACGTTTGTGCAATAATCGTGACACTCTATTGCACTCCCTGACCCCAAGTTCTATTGGTAAAGAACTGGGTTGCAACTTGACCCTGTCCAGTTGCTCTTGAATTTTCCGTAGGTATTCTGCTGCAGACGACATTTTGAATTCAATCCGTGATGATTATATAAGAGCAAGGAGCAAGATGTTTCTCGTACGAGAGACTGATGAATAATGATTCTAGAAGTACAGTTGCTTCTCATATCCACGATCGGGCATGATTTTGAATCCGAAGATTCACGATAATGAACACCTGCAGACCGTAGATTCCCGAATATCCTTATATTGAACTTGTGCAAACTTGTTGAGACTTGTTCTTGAAATCATGGTGGATGAGAACATTATAGAATCATGTCATATTTTCTATTGCATGTGGATAAGTGATTGATGAATGCAATAACTACGAAGTTATTCTGAGGATAAATATAGTATAACTCGATTTGTTGAAAATATAAACAGGATGTTCATAAAATCAGATGTGGAATCATCTGCGACTGAAAGATAAACTTTAGTCACTATCTTCCATCGGCAAGATAACCTCTTGTGGGGTATTCATGTATAACTCGTTTTGTAGATCTGAAAACAAAAGGGTCATGAAATTAATGATTCATTGAAATGGTTGTTGGAATCTGAAGCATAACAACCTGTACAAAACAGATGAAAAAGCAGAACTCACACATAGTTCTGGTTGACCTATATTAAAAAAATATTATCATCAATATAAAGCGAACTATCAAAACCCCCGGAACTCGAGTGTAGAAATAGATAGATATTATTTGGATATGATTTGTTTTGGTGACCTTGGTATTGAATAATATAATTAGAGATATCTAAACGAGAGCAAACGGTCAAACATATAACCCGACTCTCCAAGAGACTGAGTTAGTTTTGGTTAGGTAATGTTAATATTGAAGGATACTACTAGAGATATCTGAACGGAAGAAAACTATTAAAACTTAGAGGTCATATTTTTTTTGGATGGCTAGGTGGTCACGAAGATGATCACGGACAGTACGAATGTTCATGGATGCTCACGGGTGGACACGCATAATCACGCAGGTCGACTGGACAAGGATGTCACGGGGATGATCGCGAACGGTCACGAGGATGATCATGGACGGTCACGGATATTCATGTATGGTCAAAAGTGGTCACGGGTAGTCACAGATGCGGACCGACTGGACAAAGATGCTCACGATGATGATCGCGAAGGGTAACGGATGTTCATGAATGGTCACGAGTGGTCCAGTAGTCAGGGATGGTCATGCGGGCCGGCTGGACAAGGACGGTCACGGTTGTGGCTGTCTTGGTGAGCAGGTATCCTAGGTAGAAGAGATAACTTCTGGAAAACACTTTGATAGAAAATGTAATGGTAATATCAAAGCAGTCGAGAGGTATATATATATATATATATATATATATATATATATATATATATTTATATACACCATCTATAGGAGAACTCACTCCGAATATACCTGGACATCATGGCCGCGGGACCAAAAGTACCCAAATGAACCTTCATAAGAAAAAGCATGGGATTTTGCTCCAGAACTCTCATAGCTACACTACTCTAGTGGGCGGCATTGATTTGTTCGACGATTTGATCTTCAAGAACGATCGAGACTAGCTCACAGGATTTTGGTTCTTTCGCTTTAAATTGTAGGGGTTCGTGTTTGCAGTCCTTTTGATTGGAGTGCTGGTGAGCTTTTCCAGAGTTGCAGTGATACACTTCATGTATTTTTCTGCATTCGGTATCTTGATACTGATAGAGGTTTTCGTTCATTGTTAGAAAATTTCGGTAGGTATCAGAATAGTATTGGTTTTGGTAGGGATCGAATGAAGGTGAAAGTATGAAAATATCATAGGAAAGTGAATAATGAAAACTATCTTATCGTTCGAAAGGTAAGATTCTATTTCAAAAATTTCGTTTTATTTATGTAAAGTAGAATTGTCATTTCCAATTGGAAGTTTATTTGGTTGATGGTGACATAGTGTTTGAATGATAAATTCAAAATCTTCAATTTTCAAAACACTAGTGTGGACAATTTTCAAACTTGCAAAGGTGATAGCATATTCCAAATTATTGAGTATTTGTGGTAGAATATTCAATATTGCTCCCAATTGATCTGGGGCATTTTTTGCAGATGAAATGATGACATTTTGTTCAGCTCTTGGACTTGATCATTCCTCAATAGTTTGTATCCCATCAACTTTACGGCTGTTGACAGTATAGGTTGTTGAGCCATGTTTCGCTCACAAGTATCAGGTTGAATGTGCCTTGGGAAAATGTGTTCAAAATACCATCGTGGTGAGCTATGGTGGTAAGCACACTATACCAATCATTTCAAATATAGCCATATGTAAACTGAAACTGAAGAATGCCAATATAATAAATCAATTTTCGTTCGAAATCAAAGTCGGCCGCGTTAATAATGTAACAGCCCATAAAAATATCAAAGAAACTATTAAATCATGACACCTACGATCTAACCGCTAAACCACATCGCTCCTATTACGAAGGGACAGTTATTTTCATTTCTATTGAGCTCAAAGATGCGACTAGGTAATTAACGATTCTTCGACAACGGGGGATAAAACATAAACTCTTAAAGATCGTTTCTCACAGAGACCGCTGTCACGTTAATGACCCATTAAATTAACATATCATGGCGGCGTGTCTACTCAAGGCGACTCACCGACTCATAAAGTATATTTTATTGTTTTCTTGCGGTATCGTTTGAATACCGAACGCTATATATATAAGATTCTCCATACTAGAACTCTCTTCATTCAGAATCCAGTTGTCGAACGAGTCAGTCAGTACAGAGCAAGTTCTGCTTCATTATGAAGCAAATGAAAGTGAAGTTTAATTTCAATTAGAGAAGATGAAGTCTCATCTTCCTACGAGTAGTAAGCGTAGACTCCGTACATTTATCTGAAGTAGCAAATTAATCAACCATATGCAGAATCATAGTGATAGAGTAACTCATCAGAAATCATCTGAGTAATAACTAAATGAATGGAATTAATATTTATCAAGAAGCTAAATGATCATATTGCAACAAGTGAACGCGTAATATTATTCGGAAATAAAACGGAATAATTAAATCTTAATTAAAATATTGTGTATTACTTCAGTGGAGGGTAGCAATGAAACTGTTTATTTGGCAAGGTATATATGTATAGTGTAATAAAAAATATTTCATTATTGATGTCATAGTAGAAGAAATTATTGATTCAACAAAAGTAAAATTATTATCAATTGTTTAAAATAACTGAAGAACAGTTATTTTAATTGTCAGCACATATTGTTTCTCCTTTTAAATTTTTGAATATTCAATCTCATTTTGACTTTCCATACATTTTCTCAGTAAATTATACCAGGTGTATCGATAGTTGTTTTTATATTTTAGAAAATACATATATATATTATTACAAGTCCTAATTGTATTATTATTTCGAAACAATCTGAAATTGGTCATTGTACTGTCAAATCAAGTCCCCCGCTTCATTACATATTGAGTGAAGCAAAATCTCAAGCCGCTCTGAGATGTTGTTCTGTTATTGGTCAATAGACTGATAACCTCAGTATGGTTAAGGCGTAGCTAGTTAACAAACTACGAGCAGCTATGATATATGGTGTCAGGTGTCGAGGTGGATTTACAGGAAAATAACGTTTAATATTATCAGAATTTGTGTAGTTGAAAGTGTGCATATATTGCAGTTTGCACTAAAGTTGTCATATTGGAAATTCATCTGGAAAAATATAATTGCAAATATAGAATAATTTTTAATATTGTTTGTGGAATGCTAAAAGGAATGAAATTGTAGAAATATTCAGCAAAAGATAAACTTTTGGTAACGAATAAGGTCAGAAAAGTATTGAAAAATTGAAAAAAATAATACGAAAAGCATTTAGAAAGTAATATCAGTACAGAGAGTTTGACGAGTGGAAAATCAAAACATATATATCGTTTATACAAGGCTGATCTCAGAAAGTATTCGGAAAGGAAAGTGAAATTTTTTTATTCAATGGGGATTTTTATTAAAATTGTTAAATCATGGAAACTCCGACAACAGTGCCGTGGACTGGTAGGATTAACTATGAACCTACCATTACTATCAGTGTGGATAATTTACCTTCTTTTAATGGTACTACAGATATCAAAGATTTTATTCGTGAAATTGAGTATTTGGCAGCTGTAGCAAGATGGACAGACAGTCAGATAAGTTCCATAGTTAGATTAAAATTGACAGGAATCGCCAGATTATTTATAGATACAGATGATAAATTAAAAATACAATAAATTGGCCTGAATTTAAAAGGAATTATTGCAGCAGTTTAGCAGATTGAAATTACCTGGAGAAGAAGAAAAAGATTGAGAGCATCCGCAGCGAAATTACGAAAATTTACAGGAATTAATAGGGTTGATGATGTATTGAAGCAAAAATTTGATCAAGATACTCTTGTGCAATTTTGTATGGGATTGATAGATCCTGTAAGAAAAAAAGTTTTATCTGCCAGTCCTGTCAGTTTAAAAGAAGCCATCAAATTAGCAAAAAGGGAAGAATTAATTGGGACACTAACAGCTCAAACTAATATGAATTTTAGAAATTTCAATACGAATAAAATAGTGTGTACACATTGCAATCGTAAGGGTCATGAAGAAGCAAATTGTAAGAAGAAAATTGTGTATGCTACCATTGCAGAATTTGGTCACCTTCATATAGATGTCCAAATAGAAATAGCTTTCGAAATGAATATTAGTGAATCAGGACCATGGTTTTCCGACTATGCTAAGGGAAACAGATTTAGAAAATTTAGAAAAATAAAGAAACCAAGAAAAAGGTTTTCTAACTATTCAATGGAAAATAGATCTCGAACTCAGGGAAGAATGAACGAACAAGGACGTAAATTTATCAATCAATCAAATAGAAACCGATATCAGAATTTTGGGAGAGTAATTGACAGAAGACAAACAGGAAATAGTTACGCGAATGGAAATAGTCCGAGAAAGTATGGAAAAATGTCCGATATAACAGGAATTCAAATAGAAAGAGGAAGGAAAGAAAGTACTAACCTACGGTGAAGGTGAGGAACAGAATAACGGTATTAATTTAGATAACGAACATAATAATTGGCTAAAAAGTTTGGACGAAATGGGAAAAAGGTTGGAAGACATGACTAAAATGATAAAACATTGGATGGAATTAAATTTTGACGAAAGGCTAATTTTCTCGAGGGAGTGCACGCCCGAAACGAATTGCCGAGTAATCAAAAATGGATTTTCACGCCATGAAATGAGTCCGGCCGGCTCGAATCAAATGGAAATGTCCGAAAATAGTGAAGTGTTTGAAACACTAGGTTTCGAAGAAGCTGATTCAACGAAAACGTATGGAAAATCGTCTAGGAAGGAAGATAACACAGGTAATCGATCAAACAAGCCAAATATGATTGATGATTTGAAAGTGACATCACTCATTGAACTAGAGAAGCGTCGTGAAGATAGAAAATTGCCAAAAGTGGAAATTGAAAATCCATGAAAATACGCAAAGGTATTGAAAACCGGAACGCCCTGTACACTAGGAAGGATAGTCAAGCGAGACAGCCGAAAAGTTCAAAGACAGTCGTAGTGAAAGAGCCAGCTCATTCAAGAATGACACTTTTCAACCAGAACAATGGAAGGAATCAATGATCTGAGAACGACATCATGAATAGTACGCCACTCGAAAGTGACAGTCTAAAGAGAAATTTGACATTTATTCGTCAAAAACGAACATTTCTTGCCTAAAGAAACAGAGAGATGGAACGGAAAATTGCCAATGCAGTACCACAGCGGGAATGAAGGAAATTATGTTCGGAAAATGGAAAAAGATATACGGATCGGTATGAGAGTTTTTGAGAATGAAAATATTCAAGAAGGTAGCAAACCATATACAGGAAGTATCGGAATTGCAGAAGCTAACGCATCAAGAAATTTAGGGAAGATGATCGATGTAGCACATAGGAAATCGTGGAAAGACAGTCTAAAAGGTAGATATGAATCACCCAAGGGAGATATTCTACCCTCCAGGACGTTGGAAAATGCCAAGAACCTCGGAATGATAGTCGCCAAAGAAAGTACTTTCGCAGTAGACGAAAATCAAAAGGCTGAATTTTATTCGTCCAAGGACAAGAATTTGCCGCCCAGATTATTGAATATATGCATAGTTAAAGCAAGGAGTAACATGAATTCGGAAAAAAATTTAAAATTAAAGAAAATAGCCAATAATGAATTTTCAACATCAAAAAAAACGTATTATGGTACGAGATTTGAAAGAAAATACCGAAGAAAATAAGGAAGTAGTTAAAGATATAAAAATCATCGAAACCGTAGCCAGTCAAAAGGAAAAATCTAAATTTAAGAAGTCATTGCTTGATAATTCAGAAATCTCACAAATTGGAAACAGATTGAACACATGAACCAACTGAAAGTTAATAAGAGATAAGAAAAATTTCCACAACTAGAAAATAGGCAGAAAATTATTTTAGAAAATAAAAAGGATGAGTAACGTTAAACCCAGAGCATCCTGTATATTGGAAAAATTGCGATTATTTCCATTCGGTGAAGGAGTGGAATCCAAACTCTTAATCAATGGACGGTATGATTCGCACGAATGAAAAGCGATATCAAAACTTTTGTCAAGAGAATAATTTGTTGAAAGATATCAATTGAAGAAGGTGAAAGTGATACAGGAGAAGAATTCCGCCAATTCATAAAAATACTAAGAATAGAATATAAGTAGAAATTTTCCACTGAGTGTAGGGAACTTAAAGAGAATAGTTAGAATATGGGGAGGAAAAAGATTAGAAGAATAGAACTTCAGGACGAAAGAATAATTTGGCAACAATTGCAAGAAGAAACCCAAGCGGAAATAAAGGCAAAACCGATGAGAAAAGATCAAGAAAAAGACCCATAGAAAACCTAAAAACACTAGAAGATAGAAATCAACTTGAATCATCAGAAGACGAAGGGGAAAAGTATTCCGGAGATAAATCATAGTTATCAGACTAGAACACGTGGTACAGTAAAAGAGTTTCCATGGATTTATTACAAAGCAAAAAGTCAAAATAAGTAATTTTCAAAAGTTCAAAAATAATGCACTTATGAAGTAATAATATTGTCAATATTTTAAACCAGTTGAGATCAAATAGTATAGTAAGCCAGTATAGATAAATAATTGGAAATCATGAAATCTTGCCAAGTATACACAAGCACGTATCGAAACGTGTAGTCAAAGAAATTGAAACACCCTGTAAATTAACGCGAAATAAATATTGATGGGACTTTCTACCTGAATCGTAATGCACCGCGCACGTACTCATTCCGTGAAGGAAAACGACACTGAATATCGTCAATGACAATGGGACAAAAAATTATCTAGTGTCGGTTATTCTACATGAAAATCGGACTTTTGAGTAAAGCATAGACGTAAGAGAAAATTGTGTGTATTTCCTAAAAATTGGAAGGATTTTATAGACATTAATAAAGTATTAATATAAACGGTTATAATTCTCTACCGAGAAGAGATTTTAGCATGTAATTAAAAGTGTTACCTTGATAATGACTAAGTGAATAACATTAATTAAAGTAAAATGTGCGAAAAATATCGGTGATAATAAAGACATTTTAAAATTATCGTTAACAATTACGGATAATATAATATGTTTTTTGAACTATAACGGAGTTCAAATTAATGATTATCAGCTTCTCACCAAATAGTTATTTACTGAGCATCGTACCGCCATGGAGAGTTTGAACTTTTAATCCAATTAAGTTCACAATACATAAGGATGAATGGATAATCCAAGTCCAAAGTCAGAGTGCAGAGTTGAGGGACCCCCCAGGAAGCCTCATCGCAATTGTGCAAAGGTGCACAAATTATCCAACTAAATAGAAGGTTGAACCATCACTTCAACACGGAAGAACCTTAGAAACTACCACTTCACTGGAACTTTTAAACAAATGTCAGGTGACATTTTGCATCATAGAGAGAAGTCGATAATCACCGTCAAACACGTTCTCTACAGAAGGGTGGCTCGAAAAACTAACGACAAGGCCGTTTAACTCGCTGCAGACTGAGTGGAACTAAGTCATATGGTTCACAGATGTTGTTTACATCATCCCTAGTCGAAGAGCAGACATAAGGTCGTTGGAGAATTTCAACCTGATTTCGCCAGACCACAGACAGTCTCTATCACAGCAGGTGATGACAGGTCATATCTACAGGGTGGCGTTCCAATTCGAAGCCAGCATCGTCTCAGAAGACACTGACTTGAAGGGATCTTTATTGAGAATTATATAAAGATTTGCATGTTAAAATTAGTATGTTAGAATAGTAATTATATAAGTAGGG
Organism: Gonioctena quinquepunctata; assembly: GCA_018342105.1. Classification (NCBI taxonomy): domain Eukaryota; kingdom Metazoa; phylum Arthropoda; class Insecta; order Coleoptera; family Chrysomelidae; genus Gonioctena; species Gonioctena quinquepunctata. The sequence goes on from JAFIRS010005576.1 coordinate 46,132, forward strand.
ATATTGTTGACCATGTATGTAATATTAGGTGCATGATTGAATAAGGTAAAGGTCATATGTTATCATGGGTATTATCAGTAAGAATTTATTTAGTTTGCTCATGGTATGCTAAAACAATTGTCAGAGCCATAACCAAGTTGAGATCCAATACCACTCATCTACCCAAGATATTAGGGTCATGAAAAAGGTATCAATTAGAATTAATACCTTTTAAATGGGAATAGAGGTATGTGGTAAGCACACTATACCAATTATTTCAAATATAGCCATATGTAACTGAAACTGAAGAATGCCAATATAATGAATCAATTTTCGTTCGAAATCAAAGTCGGCCGCGTTAATAATGTAACACCCCATAAAAATATCAAAGAAACTATTAAATCATGACAGCTACGATCTAACCGCTAAACCACATCGCTCCTATTACGAAGGACAGTTATTTTATTTCTATTGAGCTCAAAGATGCGACTAGGTAATTAACGATTCTTCGACAACGGGGATAAAACATAAACTCTTAAGATCGCTTCCTACAGAGACCGCTGTCACGTTAATGACCCATTAGAATTAACTATCATGGCGGCGTGTCTACTCAAGGCGACTCACCGACTCATAAGTATATTTTATTGTTTTCTTGCGGTATCGTTTGAATACCGAACGCTATATATATATACGATTCTCCATACTAGAACGCTCTCTTCATTCAGAATCCAGTTATCTAACGAGTCAGTCAGTACAGAGCAAGTTCTGCTTCATTATGGAGCGAATGAAAGTGAAGTTTCATTTCAATTAGAGAAGATGAAGTCTCATCTTCCTACGAGTAGTGAGCGTAGACTCCGTACAGTTTATCTGGAGTAGCAAATTAATCAACCATATGCAGAATCATAGTGAGAGAGTAACTCATCAGGAATCATCTCAGTAATAACTAAATGAATGGAATTAATATTTATCAAGGGCTAAATAATCATATTGCAACAGTGAACGCGTAATATTATTCGGAAATAAACGGAATAATAAATCTTAATTAAATATTGTGTATTACTTCAGTGGAGGGTAAGCAATGAAACTGTTTATTTGGCAAGGTATATATGTATAGTGTAATAAGAAAATATTTCATTATTGATGTCATAGTAGAAGAAATTATTGATTCAACAAGAGTAAAATTATTATCAATTGTTTAAAATAACTGAAGAACAGTTATTTTAATTGTCGCACATATTGTTTCTCCTTTTAAATTTTTTGAATATTCAATCTCATTTTGAATTTCTATACATTTTCCAGAAAATTATACCAGGTGTATCAATAGTTGTTTTATATTTTAGAAAATACATATATATATTATTACAAGTCCTAATTGTATTATTATTCGAAACAATCTGAAATTGGTCATTGTTCTGTCGAATCAAGTCCCCGCTTCATTACATATTGAGTGAAGCAAAATCTCAAGCCGCTCTGAGATGTTGTTCTGTTATTGGTCAATAGACTGATAACCCTCGAGTATGGTTAAGGCGTAGCTAAGTTAACAAAACTTACGAGCAGCTATGATACTATAAGACTTTGTGCATTGAAATAACATTCGGAAAATTGTTGGTAACAAATCGGCCGGATTGAAAATGAAGTTGTTATTCGAAATATGTGATGATTCATCATTATCGAGCGAATTTGATAATTCTTCCTCAATAGCTTCCACTGCTAGGTAGGGGAACTGAAAAACGGAACTAAAAAATATACATGTGTGAAAATGGATGAGTCGATTTGGCTTAATAGAAAATTTTATGGCTTACATTTTTTTTTCCCCCTATTTTGGGAAGCTCGACCCCGGTCCGAAGAGGGAAAATTGAAACTGGTATGAGTTCACCACGAAACTGATATAATAGTACCTCACAGACGAATTAATGTGTCAGATTATGCCATAACTATGTTGAAGTTAAATTGTTAACTAATGAAGATGGAACAGTTCTCAACTCAGAAAGTATAGCTGTTTGAGAATACAATACATACTTATTACCCACTTGACAAATTAACTTCTTCAATGAGTTCTCCACATTACTTCCAGGGGCATCATTTCTATAACAAAAATACATTTTCCAGAAAACTGGGAGAAATACTATGATATTATATTGATTGCAATTTGCCAAGAGAATTACATTATGCGGGTTATGTATTATCCGCATAACAATATCTTTTCCAGACTATAGACCATAAAGGGCCAAATCGTTGGCTGATTTCCAATGCAATCATAGAATAAATAGTTGGCTCCAGTCTTCTGAGTTGCTTCTGTTCTGGTATGGAAAGCTCTATAAATTTTTTCATTATTTCATTTCGACTATCTTTATTCCTATAGATCAATTATTCAGGGTAATTATACTTAGTGTATTGATTTAACGTGAATTTCAGTAGTACAGAAATTTTGAAAATATTTTCAAGAATACAGGTATTCTTTCTTTTAGAATGACATTGTTAATAAAGAATGTGTTGCTTGAATAAAAAAAAAATGTTTGCATAGTTTGTTGAATGGAATTTGGTCGGAATATTGGAAAAAAACAAATGCAAAATTGTCGATGTTTCGAAACTTCATTGTTCCATCTTCAGGACTCTGAAGTATAAGAACAAAAACATCTATGTTAAAATCAAATTCAGGAATGGAGTATTGATAAAATAGGGTACAATATGTGAAATAACGACCCTTGAAAAGTAAAAAACCTCGGACAATATAAAGAGAACTAACATTGATAATTACTTACATTCAGGCTGGCTCTGAGTTCAAAGGTGGTAATTTAGACAAAATATAAATACATGCACAGGTTCACGAAAGACGTCGATACATACACAATGAAATGAACAAACTGAACGGGCGATGAATCGTTTCTTTGAAAATGTAAAAAGACTTATGAGAGAGATTGGGAGAACTGGAAAAGTATTCTGTTAATGATTCACAATTTGTGTTTGATATTTTCTATTAGGGTTAAAATACGAGGTTTTTTAGATTTTCGGTACCAGATTTTCGGAATAATTTCCTCCATTCTTTGTTATTTCAACATTTCTTTCATTAGTCTTTTTTTATTGTTGCCCAAAATGATACTGACTGAACTAAAGTCGAAGTTGTGAAGGGATGATTTACAATGTTCTGCAAGGCTTGGGGGATCTTTGATTGTTTTAATGGGTTTGTATATTTTACAATCCCTATTATGTTCTGTCATTCTTTTTTCCCAAGTATGCCCTATGTACACCTTGTCAAGTCAGCATATGGTATTTTGTATATAATGTTAGATTTCAGATCATTGGGTGTGTTTGTTTTCAGTATTGTGAAAAAATATGTTTTACTGTCTTTCCACATTTTATGCTGTTTTTTCAAATATATATATATATATATATATATATATATATTTGATATATTAGCACAAGTAACAATAAAAAAAAATTTTTAACAAATGGATGAAAATGGAAAACTGTCCTCCTCGAAGGTTTAGATATGAGAAATTATGCAGAAAACGTAACACCCTGTCTTTACAACTTATATGCTGTGTCCAACCATAGTGGAACAATCTATAGGGAACTACACGGCTTACTGTAGGCACCTTTATGCAGGCACAGGTACAAGTACAATGACTTAGAGTAACGAATCCCAAAATCCCTTATAAGTGGAGAAACATTCGTCCTCTTCTATGAGCAAGAGGACATCCAATCACCCCTTTTTCAAATTATAATTTTTATGACCTTGCAGAGTTGTGGTGTCAGACCTCTACGATTGGGCAACAGATAATATCGAGAACAAAACTCATTAATGAAATGACTGAAATAACAAAGCATTGAAGAAACATTTTTGAAAATGACCCTCATATCGAAAATCAAAACACCTCGTATTTCAACCTAATAGGAAAAATCAAACACAAATTGTGAATCATTAATAAATGATTTCCCTTTCCAATTCTCCTGATCTCCCTCATTAGTATTTTTACATTACAAAGAAGGATTCATCGCCAGTTCAGTTTGTTCATTCATTGTGAATGTAAGACGTCCTTTGTGAACCTGTAAATGTTCTCATATTTTATGTCGAAATTACTTAAAATAACTTTTTAACTCGGAGGCCACCCTAAATTGAGTAATTATCAAGTTAGTTTTCTGTATATTTTCTGATATTTTTCCTTTTTAACGATCGTTATTCTATCAAAATTCCTTTCAAGAATTCCATTTTAACAATTTGTTCTTATACTTGAGTCCTGAAGATGGAACAAATGTTTCGAAACGTGACAATTTAGATCCGTTTTCTTCAAAACCCGACCAAATTTTCGTCAACTATCTATTAAAAAAATAATATCCCGGTCGCTATCCTATTCAAAAAAAATTATATTGGCAATCTTTCAAATTTACTAATAATATATTTTGAAATCGAAAGATATATCATATCTCCAAATTTTGTATTAAATTTAACATCCTCCTATAGCTTTGTTCTGGATTTTTATCGTAAATTTTTTATTTATATGGTTTTAAAAAGTCCCATTTTTTACATTAATTTGTATGTATAATTAAAAAAAATATCACCGTTCGTTTCTGCATTATTTCAAATTTTTAACAAAGCAACATAGTAATACGAGGTTAGTTGCAGAAGTTGGTTGAAATCCCAAAATGAAAATTTTTTCATTCATTGTATACGAGTGTTTTTCTAACATTGTGTAATGAATGAATATTTTTTACTGCGCCTTGGATTTTGTGACTTGAACGCCGGTTTTCAATCTGGTTCTCTGAGGTATCAACCTGCCTACTTCACTGTGGGTTTGTGGGTAATGGAGCGTTTTATATGGATTTTTGGTTTACGCAAAAAGAGGGAAAGGGGGAAATGAAAAATCTCAAGTATTAGGGAGGCAATGAGGAGCGCTTTCTTCTAAAAACTTCCCGGATTTTCTGGTTTCAGAGTTTTTTTGGGGATTGTTTTAGTGTTTTTTTAATCTATTACGCAGCCTGTATCTTCCTGATGTTTAGAGGGGGAGGAAGAGTCCGCACCATTTATACCAAGATTGTTTGGTATTGTGTCCCAGGAATTTGGAAAAAATTGAGTTGACTGTGAAACTTATTTTTGATTTCGTATTTCATCACATAATTTTTATCAATGAATTCTTTTTTTCGAGATCTAATTTCATTTGGAAGTTTGTACTCTGCATTTCCAAAATCAAATGTTTTCGAAGTAACTGCAATTTTAGGAATAAACACCAACAAAAGAAATCTGCAATGTTGAGTCGAGACAAAATTGAGTTCTTGGGAATTTTTCGGGTTTTTTGTCAAAATCCTTCATTGTATCAAATTCAATTTCATTGTATATACAGGGTGAGGCACTCCATACGACTCGGTCCCTGTAAACCAAAACCATAATTTTTTCAATTTTCCACTTATATGTTATTGATTACTGCAAAAGGAAATTATTTTGGAGACTACAGGGTGGCTCAAAAAAATGTACATCAAATTGTGTTATTTTAAATGGAACACCCTGTATTTCGTTACATTTTGAATAGGTGAAGAAAAAATAATATGATTCCATATGGTATATGTAACCATAAACGTTCTCGAATTATTGATTTTTTTATGAAAATGCTAGGGACAATTGGAAACTGAATAACATAGAAATGTATAAAATCATCCCTTCGAATTAGACAAGCATGAAAGAGATTTTGAACTTTGTTTCGATAAAACCTTTCTCAATATTATACAGAATGTTCAAAATAATTTCGTTTTTATAATTTCGGACAAAGAAACTTTGTTATTTCAAATAGAACACCCTGTTTTTTTTGGTCTGAACAATATAAAATTCAATTATCTTTCATTTCATATTGGGGTTCCTATACCTAACCTAAATAGTTTTTCAGATATTGGTTTTTTTAAATGGTAGTTTTATTTCAATGCATTTTTAAAATCAAGATATTTAAACGACATTTATTTGTTTGTCAAAAAATTTTTTCATTGAAGTTGTTATACTTCACTTCATCAAAAATTTACTGTTCATAAAATGGTTACTTTACTTATATTCTGACAGTGGTTCATCAAACAGATTAAAATTTTTTTCTTTTTTCAACAAAAAAAAAAAAAAAAAATGTAAAAATTCCCAAAGTAGGTGCTGAAATGAACCTTCTCTATGAAGGACTTTTTAAACATTTTATAACATTTGGGGGTCATTTGAAAGAACCCTTATTATCTCCTTCTACCCCCATAGAAAAAATCGAGAAGTCAAATCTGGTGCCCCTTTTGAAATTTTTTGGGTCCCCCCTACCAATCCTTCTTCGGAAATTCAAAACTGCGAAGGTTTGGGGTTTTTGGTAAATTGAACCAATCCGTTTTTCTGATTTTAGCGCAATTCTCCAAACCAGGCAGATTTCCGTAAAATTGAAAAAAAAAAATTCCATTCAATTTCTGTTGGTTTAATTTGCCAAATTCCCCCAAGGGGAATTTTCTGGTATCCAGATGGGGAAAAATTAGGCCACACTTAAAATGGAATTTTTTTGCCATCCCGTTATGAAAAGAAGATTCATCAGAAAATAAAAGGAACCAAAAATTTGATCCACACTAAACTTGTTGACCGGGGAATCTATTTTTATTTCCTTTTCATCTGAATACGGTACGGGTGGTTTGTTTTTTTTTTTACCTAGAAATGCTCCGTCTACTTATCCTGTATCTTTCTCGATCTTACGTTGACTCGATGGGGTTTCTATGATTGACCCCCTAAAAAAATTAATTTTTCCTTTTCCCCAAGATAGGTTTTGTCATTTCCCTTCTGAAAAGTTAATTCCAGTCCTGGTTTGAGAAAAGTTTAAAACCAACTTGTTTGGATGATTCCGGTCGGATTTTTTTTGGGCTCCCCCTCCAAAAAGGCAATTTTCTCTAAACACTCACCAACCCTGAATCATATCTATCTGTCTTGAATGGGATGAGTTTTTATTTTCCCAAAACTAAAAATTAGTAATTTTTTAAAACGTAAAAAAAATGACTGTCAATGAGAATTTTTCCCAAGTTGAAAACATTTAAAGCATCTTGTTCAAAGAATGATTGAAATAAAACTACTATTTAAAAGAAAAAATCTGAAAAAAATTTAGGAGGTATAGGGGAACCCCGATGAAATGGAAGATAATTGAATTTTTTTTTTTTAGACCAAAAAATGGGGTTCTATTTAAATAACATTCTTATAATACTGAGAAAATTTTTTCGATATCAAACCCAAAACCCCTTACTCTTGGGGAATTAAGGGGGGATTTCTATGCATTTTTATGTTTTTTAGTTTAATTGCCCCATTTTTATAAAAATAATAACTCGAGAACGGTTTAAAGGTTTTTTACCAAGGAATCATATTATTTTTTTTCCCGACCTTTTAAAGTGTAACGAAATCAGGTGTTCCCCTTTAAAAAAAAAATTTGAAGTAACTTTTTTTTAGCCACGCTGATTAAAAAAATTTTTCCTTTTGCAGCTTTACAAATACAAAGGAAAAGGATAAATTTCCAAAAAAAAATTTAAGGGTTTTTTTTAAGGGGGTTTTCGTATGGGGGGCCCCCCCCCTGATATAATTAATATATATACATATTTTTTATATATATATATATATATAAAATTTTTATATATAAAATATATATATTTTATATATATATATATAAAATATATATAATATATATATAAAATATATTTTAAATATATATATATATATTTAAATTTTATATATATATATATATATACAGGTCCCTTTTCAATGGGATTTTTATTGGTAACTT